>JAODLI010033763.1:0-19155 GCA_027575585.1 Percopsis omiscomaycus | reverse complement strand
CCCCCCCCCCCCCCCCCCCCCCCCACAACACCTGATAAAAACACAGAGCATCCCTGCAGGTCTTTTATGACCGAGGCTAAATTACTATCTCCCTCCTCAAACACTACAGTTTGGACTGAACTCAACCAAACGATGAATGTTTGCAGGCCTTTACTACTTCCTTTTGAAGCCAGTCACTGGACCTTTGTAATAACAAAGTCAGAACCTGGGAATCAACAATGTAAATATCTAGCTAGCTAGCTTAGTAGAGTGCCTTTGGCAACAGTGTTAGGATGGCTATTGATTTTTTTATATTTTTTTATTAAAAGGACACTACTTGATTTGTGTTTTCCCAGAATTTCCCCCCTGAAGAAATGCCATTCTGGTTTGAAACTTCAAAACCTCCTGATTTCTGACTGACCAGCACTGCTCTCTACTCCTCCCACAATGGAGCTCCAAGGCTCGAACCATTCTCTACCCCTCCCCCTACACGTTCGTGACCAGCTGTGTCCCGCTGACTAACAGCGGGAATGCTATAGTGCGTTCGAAGAGCAGACCCTTTAAAGAACTGTGGCTAAAGAAGGTTTAAAGAAAGACCCTCAAAACTAGCCTCAAATACTCACCTCCAGTTCCAGTCCCACCCCCCCCCCCTCCCCCTGTATAATACATGATGATAAACATTGGTTATCACGAGGAATTCCATAAAAGCAGTCTTCCTCTACAAAACCCAGCCACCCCCATGTCCCCCCCCCGAATGCTAATTTCTATTTATACGCCGCGAGGGCCGGTAATAAAAGCCAGATGACGGCTGAAGGGAAACTGAATCTAGCTTCTCGCTGATGAATTCTGTGGAGGAGGCCGTCCGTGCTCCGTTGTGCTGTCGGCTTCAGCCCCGGCCTGGAAGAAAAAGGTTTGCCCCGGTTGGGTGTGTGGGTTGGAGGTTCCACCGTGACTCACTAAGTAGTCATGTGTTTTAACTGCCCCCCCCCCCCCCCCCCCCCAAAAAAAAAAATATAAAAAAATAAAATCCAGCATTTCCAAAATAAAATATTTCATTATTTGAATTTTGAAAGAAAGATGGCATAATGGCGTTAATGAATTTCTCAAACGTGATCACTCTCTCTGTCGCAGGTGTGAAAGCAGGTTGTGATTTAGGTTGATGGACGACTAATCAGGAAATCAATTACGCCTTGACCCAGAAATGGAGACAAAGGAGGGACTTATTTTCTTCTTCGATTCCTCTGGCTCTATACTTCTTTATGGTTTGGACCCTCTGGGGTTTCAGAAGGTATATCTTAACAAAGTACTCATGCCTCACTATCTATTATCTATCAGTCAATTGTCATTGAAACCCTTATAACTTTCACTTTGGCAAGTCTTACATTTTTATCAGAATTAATGTTTTTTTTTTAAAAGTAATTTAAGGGTTTCCTGGCCTTAGGATTCAGGAAACTAGGTCAACCCCATTGAACAGATTATAAATGATGTACATTAATTTGAAAATAGCCCATTGTTCCTAAGAAGTTGACTATTTGGCGATACAAGGTTTTTGTACTAGACTTAACCCATTCCAAAGCTGACAGAGTCGAGTAGAAAAGTCACATGAAATGGTTATTTCCAAGGCAGCCATTCTTGTTGCTTTAGGGTTACACAAAACACTCAAAAGCCACATAATGTGTCTTTATCTATCAGTATAGTTGGTCCAAAACACAAATAACCCACTTTTAAAAATGTATTATTTTGTTAACTGGGGACTTCAGTTAGCATTTTTTTCCCCAAATGATTATCTAATTTTACTGTCATTTGTGTAGACAGATCTATGAATTATTTGTACAAATGCCTGCACTTAATCCTCAAATTATTTCTGATAGGACATCATTTCAATGATAACATGAAAGTCATTAATGCCTTAATTATGGGATTTTCCTGAGTAGTCTGCAAACAGCAAGATAAACACTGTTGTCTCTGCCATGTAATCCCGGCAGGGGTAAGGCTGAGCGGGGTGGGGTTGTGGCGACCCCCCACTCCACGCCATCACGCATCAGTATGACCTCCAGGGTCAGACATAAAGGCTTAGCTTTTCAGCAACATCCACTTAGCAACGAGAAAGAAGACAGACATATCATCCATGTACCTTTGTCCGTCATATTCACTTTGTATTGAGTCGGTCTGAACAACTGTGTCTTTATTTAGCCGGCAGACGAACGTCTCTTGTGTTCTTAACATACCACAGCGGGTTGTTATTCTAATGCTTGGTAATAACTCTGGGTATTAAGGAGCTTGTCAGAGATGTTTTGTTTTAAATTCATGTATGCCTTCTGCTTTGAATAAAAACTTTTCAGAGTAGATATAAGTTATGTAACGGTTAAAAGACGGTTCTCAACATACTCTAACAAATGGGCCCCCACAAAGAAGTGGTTACGTGTACGAGCGGGTCCTGACCTATGAACCATTTCTTTTAATAACTTAACATAAAGGCATAAAAGCAACCATAAACAAAAATGAAAACATGGAACAAACAAAAACATGTTTTATTAAACATAATAAAACTAGATCAAAAGTATTACAGAGAAAATGGTCTAAATCATGAACAAATCAATGTAATGGACACCCCCAAAAATATTTTTTGGACGCCCTCATGTAGAACCACTGGTATGATAGACACAAAACCGAAGAGGGCGTTATTTATATGTACTTTAGTAACGAGACAGTACTTAGACATACTCATAAACACAGAAACAAGTCCCCTCAGGAATTTATAAACTATCTCAGATTAACCTAATGTTAAAGGTTATGGTTAAAGCACACAATGAGAAAAACAAACGGAAAGATAAAACTACTGAAAAGCATTGACGATGTTTGCTAAATTTTAATTTTAATTTGTGATGCCGTTTAACCATTTCATTTGCTAGTGTTTATTTACACCAATGTCAACACTTAAAAGGTTCTGAACATTACAGAATATTACTTGATCTGCAGCCACTTGGTACTCATGATCATTTGTACCTACTGCAGCTCTCGCCTCACGTCTTTCCAACATGACACATCTGTAGATGTGTCAGTTGGGTTTCAGCGACTTTGAAGGTGTCAGTTGCACTATTGGACGCCTGAGATCTCTGGTTGGAGGTGTGTTGAGTCTGCATTGCTGCCATGCGTCAGACAAATCTATGATTCTGTCGGTGAGCTGTCAGGCTTTGTTTTTGTTCGGTCAAATAGCTGTGATTGACTCACTACTTCTTCAGACTCAGATTAGGTTAGAACATCGACCAAATAAGACCAGCTAAACCCTTTCTCAAGCGTGATGATGAAATTATTTTTAATGGCTCAAATTACATAAAAAGTCTGTTTTTAATAGTTCTTATTGAGAGCATATTAATCAACTATTAGTCAGCAATGGGGGATTTTTGATCAAACAAAACAGTAAAAACGCCTTATCTTGAACTTGTAAAAGCACTTCAAATATTTTAGCACTTCCAAACCAAATTCCTTTACTCCCAGTAAGTAAACCTTCCAAATCCCCAGCTCTCATCCCTATATTTTCCTAAAAAAAAATAAGGAAGAAAAAAGAGCACTGGAATTAGATTGTGCCGGTATTGTCATTCCCCTCGGGAGTAAATCTATTTTTGCAGAGAAGGAAATCGCGGGTCTGTGCAAAGCAGTCGACACTCTCTCAATGGAGGTGTCACTTCTCGAGGCCTCGCCATTGTGGGCCGGATCATTTAATTGGAGAGGCACGACGTTGTGTCCTCGGTCGCCACATTCAGACGTCGCACCCACCGCCTGTCCCGGCCACTGGCTGCTCGCCCTGCCAGAGTGAGCCAACATCCACCCCCTCCTCTCCGCACCCAAAGGAAGGCTCCTGAGAAGGCTCTTTGTTTTTTTAGGGGGGGGGGGGGTCTTTTGACCTTGTGCCCCAGAGCAATGTTTTTGAACCATTGAGGAGGACAGACCTGCCATTACCTGTGAGTCGTCTTGGGGGCGTGCACGAAATTAGTCAGCAGATGATGAAGATGTCTTTGATTGCAGAGAGAGAGAGAGAGAGAGAGAGAGAGAGAGAGAGAGAGAGAGAGAGAAGGCTGAGGTGTATTATGGGGGCGGGGATGGCTGCTCGGGGCATGAGAAGCACGTCTTTTGAGGAGTCTGTTGTCAACGGCCGCTCTGTTCCTCTGAGATCCTGGCATAGATGAGAATTGAAAGATTCACAAAGGTTGGAGGGGAGCAGAGCCCCATGCATTCCTCTGTGGGCTGCTCAGGTGAACAAAAAACACACATATACACACGTGAGCGCACACACCAACACATGAATTACATAAAACATTTCTTACTTTCGTTATTTAAGTATTTTAAGCAAAGTCCAGCCTGGACAAACCAGCATAGCTTATCTAACCCAGCTAGTTTTAAATACAAATTATAAACTATTTTTTTATGAACAAAGGTGATATTTATCAGATAACATGGGATTTTAAGGTCTTTAATTAGTTCATTTTCCTCCTTATTTTCTGTCTGTGTTGCATCAATGAATGTGTTTGTCTCCGTGTGCAGTTGCCAGGGCGACCTGTGTGCTCCAGTCATGGCTGCCCACCGGGCCGGGACAAAGGCTGTCGTCGACTGATGCAGGCGTGTGTCCCCAGGACCCAAGGGGGGGCCGCCACTGGGAACAAAACACACAAAGAGCCCCGGCCCCTGGCACTACCCCTCGCCCTGTCTGCCCGCTATCCTGCCCCCCCAACCCCTCCCACCACTGTACACTGCTTTGTGCCCGCACCAAGAAGAGGAACTTCCCCTCATCTCCCTCTCAAGGTACCCCCTGCCCTGTTTGTCCACACACACGTAAACCTCATGGGCACACACATTCTATACACACACACACACACACACACACACACACACACAAACACTTTGAGGCAGTTCGGCAGGACTTTAACAAATGCGTTCAATGCCGAGGAAGATACTTTTGAAGACACTGTAAGTCTAGGTAAACATTAGCTCTGTCCCATTTAAAACGTATGAAGAGTAGACAGCTAATGTGATGCAGAGTGCAGGTTGG
Source organism: Percopsis omiscomaycus (assembly GCA_027575585.1). Taxonomy (NCBI): domain Eukaryota; kingdom Metazoa; phylum Chordata; class Actinopteri; order Percopsiformes; family Percopsidae; genus Percopsis; species Percopsis omiscomaycus. The sequence continues at coordinate 14,129 of JAODLI010033763.1, read as the reverse complement.
ACGTCACATAACCTTGTGTAAAAAACCCAGTGTTCCAACACAGCCCTAGCTCTGTAAGTGGAAAGCAAACTGGTGCAGTCCACACCACACAACACTATTCCAGCCTTGGCAACAGACATGTGTGCGTAGTGCATAGGCTACAACCTGATCTACATATTTGGCTGATCTGTACCCTCACACTGTAATAGGTTTACAAAACGCTCATAACAGTCCTAGGTTGCCACAAACCCGCAGACCAACCTTGACAAGCAACACTCTCACCAAACAGACCAAGCAGCACTAGCAACCAACACATTTCAGTGTAAAGTCAAAGGCCAAAATACAATAGATTAAATACAATACATTACATGAAGTTGGACGTGTGCAATACACGCGTAATAACAGTAATTTACCAGGAACTATGTGTGAAAGAGGCTAGAGAAAGCAGCGAGGACTGAGTGAGAAATTCAGTGAGGGAGGGAAAGAGTGCTGGATTGGATTGGAGGAGTAGCTGGCCTATTAATGTCATCTGCTAAAGGGATTTGTGGGGAAGAGAGATTTGGAATGGAGATGTCTTCTACAGCATCAGTGGGTGGGGTTAGCTTTTTGTAAACTTTTCAGGATAGTTTGTGGGGAAATGGTGCCATAGACTGGGTACAAGCATGGTTATAAACTCTAGTCTAGTAACTCAAACAACTATTTAAACTAGTTATTTGGATCAACGCAATTCATCATTATGATAAACATAAGGAATCATACTCCATCGATTCAATGAAGTCACTTTCAGGCACTGAAAATCTTAATCCACTTTTTCCTAAGAGTTATTTTAGTACAGTAAAGTACAATCGGTACTTTAGTAAAGTACAATCCACATGTTCTAATATAAAATTTACGCTGTCCTTATCCTTTAATCATAAACCATGCTGCTTCTACATTACACATAATGCCATGGCTGTCTATCACAACAGATTAAATTTCTGAAATAAATTAAATCGTTCCAACAAGAAATAAAAGAATAAAACCTTTTTCCTGTCTTTAAAAACTGAAGGAAAACAAACAAACAAAAATGCGCAGACGAGATTTTCCCACTCCTCTTCTCATTGATGAACCGTTTCTTCTTCTACTTTAATTATTCAAGCCGTTTTCATAGGAGAACTCCCAGTGGCACCCGGTGAGATTTGCATCCTGATTTATTTGTCATATATCCTTTATATCTCTAAATTCTTTATACCTCTCCTGTGGCCCCATACATATTTCATGGCCTGCTTGGCCATGTTCGTCAGCCAGATCCAAACACACTTTACACGTCACACTGGAGATGTAGCAGGGCTTACTTCAACTTGGATGTGTGAGGCCAATGAAAAATGTATATTGTCCAATGTAAATTTTTCTCCTCACACCAGAAAATGTTTGGTGTTGTCAGTGTCCAGAGTCACAAGAAAACCCTTTCTCTCTCTTTCTCCTTTTGCTTGATAAAGTAGTTTTAAACTCCTACGTGTTCTACGTGTCCTACAGATAGCTGGTGTATGTCTGACACTGCAGAAGAAGAACCTGCGGAGGGTAAATGATGTATCATACACACTACCTGCCTGTAGAATACAGCTGGATCTCCCCAACTTTCCATGTGTCTCTCCTCAGGTTGGTGGTCCCCGGCCCAATAGCGCATGCAGGGTATATTAGAACTCACCACGAGACAACGCACGGCAAATTGGCTTTTCCGTTCCAGAAAGAGGCATGAGAGCAGAAAAAGATCGCATGTTGGCCTGTCAAGCAAGCACCAGAATCTTTTGAACTTGGTCAGAACTTTTCAGGATAGAAGCTCGCAATTCAGCTCGAAACAAAGAATTGCTTCAAAAACAAACTTGAATCTGTGGGTAACTGTTGCTGCCATGACGGAGATCTATTTCATCACCAGGCATTATCCACTGATTACTGTGCATCCCACGGTCTGATTCATTAATGTTTGTGTCTGTAATTCACTCTCAACATGGATAAAAGTATAATAAGCATTCTTCAGGTTGGCGTAGAGTCTCTATTTGGACTTTATAGCTATATGTGGGACTGTCAGCCCGATATAGTAAAATAAATAAATAAATAAATAAATAAATATAATATGAAAATAATCTGGTGGGCCAGCGGGCCAGATATTATTAGTTTAGTTTTGGCCCGCGAGCCGCCTATTGCCACCCCCTGCTCTATTGTCACACCTGAAGGGTTAAATATATTCACTGTGTGACTGTCTCAGCTACTGCTCAGCTAGGATATTGTTATTAGCATGGTTGTCTGCCTTGTTGGGACCGCAGATGGGAACAAAAAGTGAACCTTCTATTTACAGTATGGCTGCAAGAGAAAAAGGAGCAACCTTACATCTCAGACCTTCTTTTTGGGCATAATATAGGTCTATGTATTTGTGCTGCTGTCAGACAATGGCAGAGAACCAAATGAGATAAGTGTGTGACATGGTTAAATGTGGCAATGCTTTGAACTGGCGTCACACAGACTTACCCCCCCCGCCCTCACCCCACCCAGGGATGAAGATAAACATGTTTGTAATGGTGTATATTTAATTCTTTGTTTGGGCCTGCGCTGCTGTAATTCACACTCAGTTGGTAAAAAAAAAAAAGCACAAGGGAAAATCATCCCTGACTGAATAATTCCCCAACAGTTATTTCCCTATTGCCCTTCAGTCTGTGTCTGTTGACATGCTGCCATTCTCCAGGCCATACACTATTTACCTCCCACACACGGGCTAGCTGAAGCACTACATATGTGGGCGCGCAGTGTGGCGCGGGCCTTTCTTCCCCGATCTGAGTGCAGGCGTGTGGAGACAGATTGTGATGCTGGAATGCGCCATCGAGCCTTGCAAGCGCCATCTGCTTGGGCAATCCGTGGATGGATGGGGAAAACGATGGAGGGATGGAGGGATGGAGGGAGAGAGGGAGAGGGGGAGAGAGGAAAGGAGCAGAATGATGGAGTGGCTATTAAATATACAGCAGGCAGGCTGTTGTTGTGGGATTCCTGCGTTATGGCATTGATCATAGCTCTGGCCTCCTTTTTTATTCCTTTTTTATTCCTTTTACTTTTCTTTGTTTCTCTGTCTTTCTGTCTTGCCATACTTTTTCTCTCCTCTATGCTATGTGCTAGAATTGAAACCCTGCTCTTAGCCTGTTTTTACTTACTTTCTTTCTTTCTTTTTTGTCTTCCCTCACTTGCTGAGTCAAGGCTAAACTATGATGTTCATTAAACATTTTATAGCTGGAGTGTCACAGCGGCAGCTAGCATGGTCGCTAGGCTTTGTGACAGCTCGCTAACATGGCTCGGTGGAAGTGTTTCTGCCTGCAATTGTCTCCCCTGTTCGCTGTCTAATTCACACATCCCTGGCGCACAATCCGTAGAAATATGACGGTCAAACATTGTGAAAACATCCGTGGATGATAGTCGTACCATGTTGGGGCAGTGTCTAAAATTATCTCTTTTTTTTTTTTAGCGGGTCGGGTCATCCTCAGTGAAAACTGGGTTTATTTCATTTCAGCAGATTCCTTTGTCAGGAGAAAAGAAGGCCTTCTGTCTTGAAATACTCCTGGTGGGGATGGGGGGAGGCTGTGAAGCCGCCTGACTAGAAAACTGTGTTCTGCTATTTTTAATTTATGGGATACCACCTGGCTAATGGCGTTTCTGGATCAGCAGGCTCTCCACAAGCCCAGAACAGGGCTTGTTTAAAATCATCAGGACTCGACCAAATGTGCTCAAATTAATTATGCAGCCTGCATTACGAGTAGATGATTATAATATTGGAATTTTAAAACAATTCAGGTAACATTAGAATGCATTGAGAGAAATCCAAATATTTCATCTAAATATGAAAGCACTTTGAAGCAGGATATTTAGGATATTTATATTGCCTACAACCTATATTATAGTATTCATGGTTGAGACATAACAGATGATGCAAAAAAACAATAAAAAGAATGTATCTTTGGACTATATTTTATCAAAGTTCAGAAAACCTCCTAAACTAATACCGCCCCCCACAGAAATATCAAGTCAAGAATCCAGCCTAAGTGGGCCGTAACAATATTGTGTGATGTCAACATTACAGGAAATGTTGACATAGTCTTGAACTTACTGTAACCAGCAGAGCTCTGATGTTATCCACTGACCATTGATTTGCTCTTTGGGCCTAAGTACCAACGGCTTCAGCTTAAGATAGCATGGGACCATAAAAGGCAGATTGACCAAACACAATTTATATGATTATATGAAATATTGATAAGACCGGTCTCCTCTTCCATCAGGCCTTTAAATGGACATCTGACCAGCCGCCACTACACTCTGGTAAGTTACAGTATATACTTTGCCAAACAGCATAGGATGTAAACATTTATCATACTCGGATACAGGTCTAAATATTAGGCATGATCTGTTCTTTTTTTTTTATTAAAAAAAGAAAAGAATACAATACAATGTATAATACATTTATTATACAATTTAATTTGTAGTTTTATTAAACTAAAATTAGAATTTTAACACAGACAGCATAATGCCCTTAACTGTATTTTCTATTATGTTAAACAAGGGGACATTGATGTCCTACCAAATATACATTGTCATGATTTATGCTGCAAAGGGTGTGATATTAAAATAATTGAAGTTGAAGTGCTCTGTCTGTCTGTCTAAGCAACTATTATGTCTGATTAATGATTATCACAGTTAGTTAGCTATTGTTTATCTTAGCCCACAGTGGTTTTTGTCTTAATTATATAAAAATTCACAAAACACATTTTCAGATATGCAATTGTGAATTTTAGATGATGTGTATTGCACAATAATAGCCAGCCAAACTGAAGGACCATGTCAGCCCTCCGTTCAAGGAAAACAAAAGTTTAAAAAACAAAGTTAGATTTACAAATTAAGTGCCATTCTGTGACACTGACAGAGAGCATCAGGAGCCAAATTGTCAAAGTATTTTATGTTCCGAAGGGCATGATCCATTAAGTGCACACGTTTCCCAAATGACAGATGCTCAAAAAGTAGTTTTTAACAAGCGTTTAGTTGTTAGGGGGCGATGCAATGTGTAAGCGTTCTTCCATCAACTGCACAAATTCCTCTGATGAGAGCATAGCAGCTAAGACGTTTATGCAAAGACAAAGCCTTGCTCTTTCAACTTTGCTGGTCCTATGGACGGTAACTTTGATGCCATATTAGATATGAGGCAACAAACTTGATACGGGTATTTACCAACAAAGCCTTCTCACTTGTGGGCTGGCACATTGTAAGAGGATTACATTTTTGCTGACAGATTTAGGGGATACAACTTTTGGCTTTAATTGTTGTTCCATTGAGTTAAAGCCAAGAAACATCCCTCGTGCTGTATAACCTCAAGGCTAGCATTATCAGAAAAAAAAAGAATGCCTCAAGAAAAAAGTAACTTTGAGTACTGTATATGAATTGTTTACTTGAGAATCCTTTTGTCAAAACAACAACCAAATATCTGCTAAATATTAAATAACTAATACAAATTTGAGATAAAAGTTTAAATAAAAAAAAGTGAGAAAAAATATTGTAAATTTCAAACCCGATATAAACAAAGCCGATTGCGTGAATAACAATGTTTTGACAAAGACCATATTATAGAACAGGGCCATCACCTTTCAAAACTGTCGGACATCGCGACTCCTTCTATTGCTGCGAACAGAGGCAGCAGAGCGAAGAGGAAGAGAAGGGAGGGGTGGGTGGCAGATTTTTCACCTGAAGGCGAACGCAGTAGAAGGAGCCATTGGAACGGCCGCGCTCGTCCCACTTCCAGGAAGGCCCTCTTCGCTGTGATTCATTATTCAGCATGCAGCACAATTAGCCTCCGCCAAGCTATTTTTACATGCTCCGTTAAGATAGATTCAGTGTACAAAAGCCCCCCGCCCCCCCCCCCTCCACACACACACCCCTGCTCCAAGCCCCCCGCACACACCAGCACTTACATATTTATTTGGCATGTTAATGCGTTAGAATGGTATCGCTGTAGCTTTTATCCCCTGACTTATTCATCAGTGCTTTGAGTGAGTTTGTTTAGGGCTATTTAGCGAAAGCATCATCATCAAAGTTAGATTGGATGTTAGCTTGGCTTGTCTCTCTCGCTGATGTAATAACAATCGGACAGTATTTATGTGACAGCTTGAATGCAGATGGTTGGCATTCGAAAATGAATTGACCTCAAGGACCCGATCAAGCACTTAACAAATGGTAAAACGTAAGTAAAGCAGTCCGATTAAGCTGCAGAGTATCTTACATTGAGGTACTATGATGTAAATTACTTAGGCCTGTATTCAAATGGCAGAATGGCAAATCAGGAGTAGGCCCAATGGATTGTTGAACTGTATTGTACCCGAGGAATTTTCATCGTTTTATTCACTACACTACGTTTTATTTAGGAAAAATACATATTTCAGAGCTTAGTGTGCTAATTATATTCTTATACGTGTGATATAATTCAGACCAAATTAAGCCACCTGCCATCTTCAAAGAGCAAAAGGGCATATTTTGTCTAATGTAAGGCAGGCATATCTCTCTCAGTAGCTATTCACGTTCTATTCTAACTTTGTGTTTGGTTACGCTTTTGGCTTCAGGCATTATTGCCCTTATTTCCTTCTTTGAGTGTATTTTTTTTTAACTCCTGTTTCCATTTTTTCTTATTTTTTATCAGTTCATCATTTTATCTCAATAAACGTTGATTTGATGAAATAGCAATGTGGGATCCCCCTATCTGCAATCAGCTTTGATATCCTGGATGTCTGGCAGCCAAATAGATTTCCTTGATATATGTATGGGAAGGCTGCTTCAAGATTTCCTGCATGGAGAGTGATTTGTTCAAGTGGCAAAGTTTAGCACACAAGCAAAGACCAGTTCGTTGACTGTGGGTATCAAAACACAGACTAAATATGTGGGGGTCACAAGGTTCCTAATGGGGCAAGAGATATCATATATATAGTTTTATTATCTTTGATAATTATTTTTCACCTTTGTGCTTGTGCACGAGAGGGTCATAATCTACGAACAAATTTTTTGGGGGGGACCATGGGTTAAAAAGCTCGAGAACTTTTGGACTGCCCTGATTTATTTTTTATAAACCCTGTGTTTTTCAATCCACTGAATTACAGGACCAAAGTTTTTTTCTCCCTCCAAGTTAAATTCTGCTTCTCACAGTAACCCTGTGGTTCACTTGCCAACAAAAATGAGCCTTGTACGTTTTGCATGTCAAACAGCGATGATAATTGGCAAGCATGTTTGATATACGTTAAGCTGTGGAAGATTGATGCCTAAGACCTTAGTTGTGGAATCTTCCAACACCAGCAAGGGCTTTCAAGATGAAAGGTATTGCCTGGTCCGAGCAACATCAGTGGTAAGATCATCTGCTGCCCTAATAGCATGAAACTAAATACGCAACATAATTGGGTCTCATTAACATGAGGCATTCTGTAACAAGGTTGTTAGCAAACAGCATCGCGATGCTCTAGCGCTGCCCTTACAGGTACCATCATAGCATCGGGTAAGGCAGGTAATTAGGCCTTTTTTAATGTGGGGGGTGGGCTGTTGAGCCTCGTTAGCCCAACCTCTCACTTAGCTATCCCTGGTCTATCTTAACAAGACCTCTGATCCAGTCCCCTCGCCCTTCTGTCTCTCGTCCCCCTCCCCACGTGGTGAGGGCTGGACGGAGCTAGTTGGGCGCGTCCACTGGGGGAGCAGATCAAAGCCCCGGGGGTCCCCAGGGAGGACATTTCTTGAGGTGGGAGGGTGTTTAAAAAGCCCACCGCCTCCCCCCGTCTGAGGCAGGGGTCTAAGCTAGTTTCGGGACCCGGAGCTGGGTGGAGGGGGTCAGGGGAGAGGGGGTTATTGTAGCTGTGTCTTTAATCCCTCTAATGAGGCTGGGGATCTTACCAAGGCTACTCGCACCTGTAAAGGCGGCTGGGGGTTAGCTGCAGGGTTAGCATAGAGCTAATGATCAACACGAGAACCTATTGGTTAAAAGAAAAAAGAGACAAATCTCAGGTTCTAAGAGCAGCTTGAAGCGTATTGAAGATGACAAGCTTCAAAACAACAAAGTGCTCTCTAGAGGCTGACAATATATGCTGTGCGTGTGTGCGTGTGTGTGTTTTGATGTGTTTGGCTGTCTCCTAAAAGCACCCTTGCACAATGCATGGCCATGCCGCACTTGCGCCTGTGTGTGCATTTTTTGCCCCTGTGTGTGTGTGTGTGTGTGTGTGTTCCGTCACATCACAGACATGACAGGCGAGAACGCTGATTCAGTCTGGCGTCGGTAGCGTCTGAAAGCGCCAGGGAACCGACCAAGAGCAAATGATATTCATTGGACTTAAACGCTCGGGCTGGCTGGCCGGCCTTGTTGCGACCGTCTGTGTCATGTTACATTATGACCTGAAGATGATGGGGGGTGGGGGGGGTGGCGAGGGAAGTGAGAGGAGAGCAGAAGGGAGGAGACTGGTGGCTGGGATGGAGGGATGGAAGGACAAAAACAAAGCCGGGGTCATTTAGAACATTTACAGAAACAGACTTTCATAGCTCATGGTAACTCGGGATTCAGGTTTACATAATCTTCATGTTTTCTTTTTTAATTTCTTTACAATATCGCATGGCATCATACATGAGCATGTTGCTATCTATTGTTTGCTCTGAATGAAATTGCAATTTTTGACAAAACAAATGTGGATTAATGAAGAATTGCAGTTCTACAAGAAATTTTAAATCCAGAATTTCTGATGTTTATCCCTATTTGGATTAGGATTTTAGAAAATCTAAATATGTCATATCTATCAATCAACAAAGGGCAGAACATTCGAATGAATTCCACTTTATCGAATAAATCACATACTGTACCAGTTTTGTGTCGGTTGAACAGGAAAACAATCTCTTGCAATGTTGTTCCAACAGGGGGCGCCACACATTCTGGGGCTTTTCAGACCAGCAGGCCATCATGTACAGTTATTTGGCATATGGAAGTATTTATCTATTTCTAGATATTCTCTTTATTCTCTTTATATTTGATGTATGTGTGTGTATTTTATGGGTGTGTGTCTTCTGGTTTCTGTGTGTGTGTGTACATATTAGTGTGCTTGTGTGCGCGTGTATTTCTAAGTGTTGTGCATGTGTGCTTGTGTGTGTGTGTGTTGTGTGTGTGTGTGTATATTCAACAGCACAGAAACCAAAGTGTGGCTTTGAGGTAAGTTTAAATATCTGGTTTGAAGTATCTGTATCTCTTTTATGAGCCTAACTCTGAGCCTTCATACCAGAAGATAAAAGGTATTACATTCAGATCTGATTACTCAGATTATAAGGGTGCTCAGCAGGGTGCACACAGTGTCAACAGAGACAGTAGCTTAGAGTGTGCCGACATCTGTTTTAAAGGGAAGCGCTGCTCAACGGAAGAATTCCCGTGCAATTTCTTTTTGGTCAAAGACAGACTAGAGAAGACCGTCTTCATATCAACCTCGACCATCTTGCTCAAATATTGACTGACGGGAACCCAGGATAGAACTTCTCAAATTTCTGGACCCTCAAAAAGAAGGGTTTAATAGCATGTGGCCACCTGTGCAACATACATTCACTGCACAGACACACAAACGCTGCCCAAGATAACATATAATAACAGAGAAAAAATAAACAGACATAAACACATTGCTATTATATATATTTGACTAAAGATAATCAAACTAGACTTATGAAATATAATGAAAACAATTGCTTTTCATTATTTTCTATAGTAGTACTCAAGAATAACGTATTTAAACACTACTTAATTTACTGTATTTAGCCATTTAAGTGTGTTGTCACTGTATCTTGCCTGGTCCCACTATAACAGGAACACTGCTCAGAAAGTGTAAAAATAAATAAATAAATAAATAATAAGTTGCCGTCATGTTTTAAAATAGCCGGAAAAATCACTTGGTTGAAAACAAAGAAAGTAAAAGCCTGTATGTGAGGAACAGAAGTCTTTATAAAGACACAACAATGGTGTCAAGCTGAAACAAAGGAGGCGTTTATTGGTTTATGGTTCTGAATGGTAGAGGTTTGACTGTGTGCTGGAAGGGGGGGGGTGAGCGTGGCAGCTGTGTGTCTTTATAAACACAGAAATGTGAGGTTCTCCATTGTTCTTCCATACCTTGGGCGTCAAGCAGTTTTGACAAAGCAGCATTATTCCCAGTCACCTTGCTCTGGTAGTCAGATAATGAGGATGTTTTCATAGGGACAGAGACGTTTGACACAGAGAAAGAGATAGAGAGAGAGGAAAGAGTCGTCAAACAGAAACATTCTTTTGTGCTAGCCAGTGTATGGAGTCGTTGTTGTGGAGTGGCTGAGTGAATAGATTTGTCCCCTTTTGTTTCTGCGAGTTAATACAGTTTTTCTAGGGCTTGTTTGTGCCTCTTGTCAATGTTGACGGGCTGATTTTCATCCGCGGCCTTGGTCACAGTTCCTGCCAAAGCTTCTCCTGGAGTCCATTACGGGGTTGTTCTGCAAGAGCGATCAGCCCACAGTGGGGAATACGGAACCAGGCACTGTTGGACACTGTTGAAAGCTCGGCGGGCTTTCAGTGAGAATACAGGACACGTGTCTTACATTAAGAACATGCATGTAAATGTTGATAGAAATGTAAAAAATGATGCTGTAGGAAAGGATAATTACAATTACAATTAGGTCATTTAGCAGACACTTTTATCTAAAGCGACTTACAATTAATAGGAACGGTTACCCAATTACATGCTGCTATTAAATGGAGCAAATAGGCGTTAGGCATCTTGCTCAAGCATGCTTATAGGTAGGCCCAGGTACGCCCCTGCCCTTTTGGATATAAATAGTTCATTGGAATGGACGATGCATTGTTTGGCTTACCTGTATGCACACACAGACGTAAGCGTTGTGGTAAGCGGGAGGGAACACACCTCCTCTTCCTCCTCCCCCTCTTTATTCTGGCTAATGTTTAGTCTTTGGACAACAAGTTGGATGAAGTTAGGAGCAGGCTGGTCTTCCAGCAGGACATTAAGAACTTGTTTTTTTCACAAGAGACCTGGCTGGACCCTACTATTCCTCACTCTGGGAGGTGTTTGTTTCATGATAAACAACCAGTTTTTCCTACAGAAATTTGTGAGACTATGGTAGGTGGACCTCGGACCACGGATTAAACCCTCCAGCAATACGCGGGCAGTGTGCAAGGCAAGGTGGAGAAAAAGCTTCACGAGCAAAAGCTAGATCTTGTTGCAGGTTGTTCTCCAGACCTCGAATACCTCACGATCAGAGGCCGAGCTTTCTACCTCCCAAGGGAGTGTACATTGTCATTTTACCAGCGGTGTACATCCCACCTCAAGCCTCAAGTATGAGGTGGTCGACTGGCAGGTTGAATCAGAGGACGCCCTGCGCCATTGCTTTGATACAACGGATTGGACCATGTTCCGGGAGGTGTGTGGCGATGATGTCAACAAACTAGCGGAGGTAGTGATTGGCTACATTGACAAATACACTGACGGCGACATATCAAGGAATTCCGTACGGACATTCCCAAATCAAAAGCCCTGGGTTACCGCAATGCTTAAAGACTGCAGCCGACAACTCCAGTGATTTGGATAAGTACAGGAAATCCAGCTATGAACTTAGGAAGGACTTAACAATGCCAAGGGACAACACCGACTTTAGAGGAAGAGGCAGCGTTGCTGGTGAAGTGCCTGCTGCTAGCGTGTGACCTCAACACCTTCTACACACGCTTTGGAGATGAATAACTGTGACCTTGTGGATTTACTTTGAAGCAGTCGACTGTCCCCACATGGTTTAAGAAGACCATTATTGTCCGTGTCCCTAAGAAATCCAAGGGGCTTTGTCTCAATGACTACCGCCCGGAAGTGCTTTGAGTGGATTGTCAAGGCACACATTACTGGCTCCCTGCCCGCCACCCCCTACAGTTTGCCTACAGACCAGACAGAGCTGAAAGTGGACTTCAGGAGGCAGCAGGGGGCAGGGCACAGCCCCATCCACATCCATGAGGCTACAATGGAGAGAGTCCGCAACTTCAGGTTCATTCATTCATTCAGGAGTCATTTTTATCTTGCATATTTATTTTATTCTTATTCTATTTTTATTACACATGTAATCGAACCGCCTAAATATCAGCAAAGTGCTTCATTTTCTTAGAGCTGATCTAACAGAAAGCAGGAAAGAGAAGGATTTTTTTTTAAAGGTACAATCCGACATTTTGTCCCAATGTGTATAGTGTATATAGCGCCCCCCGAAACTCGCCCCGATTTGCTAATGTAAACTGACTTGCTTTGTTTGAAAACAGTTTGAAAACTGTGCGGGAGGGGTTGTGGGAATTTCAGGGAGGGCATAGGTGCTATAGGTCAGCTAGACTAAACTCTGAGAGTTTTGAGGTTAGGGAGGGGTTGCTCATGTCCTTAGTGTTTTCAAAGCATTGTTTCTCTAACGGCCACAAAAAAATCTCTGATTGCCCCTTTAAATAAATTGACAGAGACAGAAGATAAAGAATCGTCATAGAGAACTTTAGTTGGTGGGAGTGTTATGAAGTTATGAGAGGTCTGTGGCCAAGGTACCGAGATGGATTGTTTTTACAATAAAAGATTCTTGGCTTGTTGGAAATAATTGTGAGTTTTCCTCTTGAGCCATAGACCCAACTTTCCTCACATGTTAGTTGACACTATCTTACCCTCGTTTTCTTTTATCTATTTACTCTGTGTCTGACCTCTAGTCAAGTGGATTAGCTTGTGCTAGCACCCAGGTATCAGCCTCACGCAGTCATGTGCATGCCTAGCGCTAGCTGTTAGCGCTAGAATCTTCTGGGCGCCACAGCTGCACCAGCAGCTGGGCTCTGTGTCTTCCTCATCCGCCCCGCTCCCTCCAATAACCTGCCGTCCTTCTGACGGGTATGAATAAAGCAGAGAACAATCTGGATCCTCTGTTGCACAACCTGCCGCTGGGACTAAACACCTCTCAATAATAGATCTTCCACGATGTACCTTCCCGTTTCCTTATTGTTGGGTTTCATCAGCCAGGTCAGTGGACATGGAATTCTTCTCTGGTGAGGTTTGGTAGTGGCATCCATCGCCTTTTAAAGAAATTAAGAGTGGCAGATCTAAAGTTCAGGAGATGCGATTTCTAAGATTTGTATTTGATTAAAGCAATGCATTTTACAAGTCATGAGAACACTCATGTTTTATATATTTTAAATTATAAATCGAGTACATTTAGTTACTATTATATAACTATTATACTATTATATCATATATTATATATAATTATTATATAATTGATTTAGATTCAATTTAGATGGGTTGGGCTGTTATCGTATTTGAAAGTCTAGTCCATCACAAAGTCATGCTTCTAGTCAGGCTCTGTTATAACATCTGCTTCCAGTTGCATTGTGGGTCCTCCGGTAGCCACTTCCCAAACAGGCATGTGGGCGGGGCCTTGTTACAATGGTGTGAGACTGCTAATGGCTTTATGATTGGATAATTAGAGGAAGGTGGGTAATTAGGGAGTAGCGGGAGTTTGGCTGCTTCCTAGTGTGTATGAACAAGAAGGCTCCCCGCTGGCTGTAGACTGGTGTTAATGTGTGTAAGTGGGTAAGTGGGTAACTGTGTGTGTTTCGATGTCATTGCTGCTAGCAAGAAGTATACATTTGTGCTCCAGCAGTTTAAGGTTTTAGACCAATAATTGGCGTAAAAGGGTACATATTAAGCCATCACTTTTTGGCTACAACAGAAACTATTCAACCTAAACGCTGATATCTAGTTTAATATCTAACAGTGAATACTGTTGTATGTTTATGCTGGGTAAAGTGGCAAAGCGACGTGCTGAATGATTACATCACCAGTATCCAGACTCACTGTGACGGCAGGATTAAGACATCCTGTGTCTGAAAAAACCCCACTCGGTACAGTATGTGCTCCACAGTGATCTTCACAGTTACATCTAGAGGGTACGGAGGGTAGAACCCTTCACTGGTCCGCACTGCTGCTTTAAGAGCGTGTTTTTAATCCTTCAGAAAATGACACAGAGCTAACGACCCCCCCCTCCACACACACACACACACACACACACACACACACGGACACACACACACACACACTCACACCCCCCCACCG
>JAODLI010033744.1:0-19161 GCA_027575585.1 Percopsis omiscomaycus | reverse complement strand
AGGCTACCTGATATGCAGAGAGGAACAAAGTGTGAAGAAAATCAAGATGTCTTACCAAGCTATACTTTGCTTTAAATTATCATTTAGACTGTTTTAAATGTTTAATAGGCTATAATATGGTTATTGAATGGTCTTTTCCCCCCTCAATATCTAGAATCAGCTTTGGAGTAACGACTGACGTCGGTATGAAACCGCACTAAAGAAACCGTCTTGACCAAGTTGAAGACTAATGAAAACTCGTAAGGTCACTGTTGTTTTAAAACCCGGTAAGCATATGGCCTTTAACTCGTGGAAACAGGGATCTAGAATTTCTCCGAGTTATGGAATTTTCATTATATAATCTTTATGGCCTTGACATGGCCCGTGGTCTGTTTTAATTTAAATATAGAAATTATTGTGCTATTATATTTGATTGTAATTTTTATTTTATTAATTTGTCTGCAGAACAGACCCTGCAATGTAAATAATTACCAATTTGTAAAGACAATTGTAAAATCGATAAAAAAAAAATGTTAAGATAAAATGTCACCTCAAACTCATATCACTCAAATACATGTAAGTGTGGTGTCTTTGTGTTTTTGTCCATTTAAGGAAGACATTTCTCAGATACTAAACCGAAAATTCATATCAAACTGCTGTGATACTCAGTTTGTTATTTCATACAAAATCACTGTAAAGTAATAGTTATTTTCGGATTTTCTAGATTTACATGTAAAAATAGTAAATTAAATGTTTTAAGACCGTCCGTAAAACAAATATTTAATTCTGTATTTTAATATTACGGCAATGTGTGGGTTTTTAATTATTTACAATTCTTTAATGGTCTTAAATGTACAATTACAGTAAAATTGGTGTAAAATGACGAAAGATATATGGCATATTGCAAAATGTCAAATAAACAGTAAACCTATCCGAAATTACAGTCGCAAATTAGGCCTAATGTAAGTGAATATATAAGTGTATATCAGCAAAAGGTGTCATAACATAAGCTCCAGTACAGTAGGCTATATCTGAGGAATAATGCATGGGGAAAGCCAGCCACAGTGGTGAATGGAATGGTTAGAAGTTATCTGATCAATTGAGATACATTGTGATCAGACTGACCACAGATTTTGAATGATGCCTCTCACTGCCTTATCCTTCTGTCTCGCTCACACTCTGTCTGTCTGTCTGTCTGTCTGTCTGTCTGTCTGTCTGTGAGTGTAATCTCTATAAAAAGATATCTGCTATGACTGCTATGCGACTCATGCTATTAGTGTGCATGTTAATTAACAAGCTAACACATGCTAGGAAGACCATTCAGCATTAGATCAGAGCATTGAAGACAAGTGCAAGTGCTTAACAACAACCAAAAAATACAAACAAAAGTTAAAAGTCATAAAAGTCATCACATTTGGCTATTTCAAAAGTATCTACAGAATGCAAAATTACTCTGAACAATATTGCTTGGGTTAGCATGCTATATAGGCCTACATCCGACTGCTGTCGTGTTTAGAACACAAATAGGCCTAATCAAGGCGCGACCCCGATGCTGTCGGCTGTTGCTATTTTCATGTGCAGTGCATAAGCAGTAGCGGATAAACTTTAGGGATCCTTGCTTTCGGAACTCAGCCTGTTTTAATGCAGGTAGGGCCCAAACAATTACCCATGGGCGCCACTGCCATAATCCCTCTGAATCTGTACACCTATATGCTCATTCAAATTGCTTATATAACAGACATTGGAAGTTTAAATGCTGCACAAACACAATGGTGCTCTCCAACATGATAGCAAATAATAAATACAATTTCACCGTGCATATGCTACCATATATATTATTAGTCATATATTGTCAAACAGGTTTTGCTTACTTTTGCAATGGTAATTAGTATTATGGCTACAATTAACAGAAAAGGAGCAAGTCAGAATATGCCCTTGGGGCGTTACTTTTTTCATTTAGGCCTACTAGTAATGTCGTTTCCTATACGTTTTGGTCATGGTTTAACCATTACACTGTTTATCTGTCTAAATTCATTCATTTTCATTAATTTATAAACCCCTGGACTTAAATAGCTCGTATGAAATTTCTGCTCATGTTCAAATCTTTCAGCACATTCAAAACATATGATTTTTAGGAATTATGTAGGCCTACATCTCACCTAGGCCTATGTCACAGAAGCTTACTTAAAACAAGAAGACAACACATTTTGGCCATATCTGCTAATCTATAGCCAAAACCGTTCATGCTTACAGTTATAAATGGCATACATCATAGCGCCACCATGTGGCCTGTAGGCCCGTGTATCAGAACACTCGCATTTAGTTTGTTGGTTCAAAAATTCTAATTTGATGCCTTGTTATAGGGCCATCATGAAGCTGATGTGCACAATGTTGCGATTGTGTTCATCCTTCACCAACTGTCCACAAAGTTAAATTACAAAAAACCTTTTGAGTTATTGTGCACAAGACAAGACATGTAGGGCGACCACATTACAGGTATGAAATGTAATCGGATTGTAATTGGAAGAAGAAGAAGAAGAAGTTGACAAGCAATATTACCCATCAGTCATTGCGTTATACCTGAGTGACAACAGCAGGGTACAGGAGACATGACATTCATTCCGTGCATCATTTATTATTATCAAGGACGAGCTAATATTAATATTACATAATAATAATTTGTAAATAAACGACATAATGTTACACAATAATCTGTAAATAATCGGCATTATCTGTCTTTTTAGGAGTGACACCGTAGCCTACACCTTGTAAATGAATCAAATCAAATGCTGTCTGCTGTTGATAACGCTGCAGGGCATTCTAAATGTCCAAACAATTACCCAGGGGGCGCCACTGCCATAATCCCTCTGCATGTACACCTATAGGTGTACATTCATTCAAATTGCTTATATAACAGACAGTGGAAGTTTAAATGCTGCACAAACACAATGGTGCTCTCCAACATGACAGCAACTCTTACCGGACGCATACCGCTTTCTGTTGATTTTAAAAGTCCCGTGGATTATCTGATCTTTATTTTTCAAATTGTCTTCGCCACAACGACAGTGCTCATAGCTGGCACGGTGGTCATTGGGATCTTGGCTACAAAATCTCTCCGCATGCAAAACAGATTCATTTTCATGTTGAACACGAGTATTTGTGATACATTAACTGGATTTTCGGTGTACTATCTCGGTCTTTTCGATGTGCAGGAGGGATATCCTTCGAGGAACGCAACTCTTTATATTTTACCCTCCCTTCTTGGTGTCAACATCATGACGTTTTTATTCGCACAGTTTGACCGATATTTTGCTGTTTGTCACCCATTTATCTACGGCCGCTTTATAACCAGGAGGGCAATTATTGGCATAAATATTTACTGTTGGTTTCATATTTATGTTCAGCTATTCGTTAGAAATGCCCTGCCTCTTTCTCAAGCAATACAGATGCATGCATTCAGTATTGTCAGTTTACAAATTATTGTGATCACGAAAGTGGTGATGACTATTAAATTGTACTTCGTTGCCAAATTTCAAGTGGAAAGAGACCCCCCCAGCGCTGAAAAAGAATCCAAGAAGGAATCGTTAAAAATAATATTTTTTGTCGTGATCAGCTTCTTAGTGTTGTGGCTCCCCTCGTTCGTCAACATCGTACTCAGACTGGTGGTAGGGAAAGGGTTGGTCTTTGAGAACGAAGCCAAAAACCTCTTCGCCATCATGGCCCGTTTTAATGCCGTGTGCACACCGTCAGTGTACATATGGGGCAGCCAGGCACTTCGGACGGCCATAGTCCAGACGGTGTGGGGCAGGGTGTGTCCACGATGCAACATACGGTAAGACATTAAAAAAATTATGGGCGAATAGTCTCCCTCCCTATAAGTCTACATTTCTGTGTAGGGGTATCAGACGTCGGGTATTTTTTTGTCAGATCATTTGAAAATGTGCGCGTCCATAAGTTGCGTTTTTCACACCTGCATGCAACAAGCTGCAAGTTGAGTGCGTCAACCGCATCGAAACGAGCAACAAGGGAGCTATAGGATAGCCTGTCACTCACTCGGCATCCTCCGAGCTAACCCGTTCGTTTAAATAGCGAAGAGTTGTAGCCTATACATTATGATTAAATAGCCCCGCTGTCTTGCACTGTTCTTGCTCACCTTGTTATCGACAGTCGCACCTATATTCATGTCTGGCTCCGCTAGGGGCGCTATTAAAGTTTGTTGTCAAGTCAGCAACTTATAGGTTGGGTATAGACTACGGAGAGCATTCTTTTTAATGATCTCTCTTTCTACCAAAGATAGGATAAACTTGCTAGATTCTTTTTAAATCGAATGTTTCCGCAATTCTGACGTAGGCTATAGCCTATAATTAGGCCCTATATTAGACTACTATTGTTATTAATATTATGACTTTATTATTATCATGAAAAGCCTATAGCCTATAGCCATAGGCTATAGCCTATAGCCTACGAAATATAAAAAAATGCAAATTTCGGCAGGTGCATTTAATAAGTGCTTTCTTACTTATTATAGTCGACTTATTGTGAGCAATTTATAGCCTACGTATTTGGTAGCCTAATAGTTTATCGCTATTTTCTTGCTTAAAAACGCGATCACTTCAAAATGTTGTAGGCCTAGCCCATGCGCGTTCACGGAGGGTGCGGTCGATGTTTGGCATGGAGTTGTTCTTTGGCACAACATCCGACCTGCCACCGTCGCTATATATATATGCTGTGCTTTGCAGCCTACACAAATGAGTAGGCTATAGCCCAGGATATCTGTTTAAGTTTGGGCCGAGCTTTTAAACGGCCTCCATGATAATAGGCTAATAATATTAATACAAATAAATAAAAAATAACAGTAATAGTAATAGTAGGCTAATACAAACGCCCTTTAATCAAGCTAGAGACCGTAGGCCAGGCTTGTCTGATAGGCTATATGGTATCAGAAATAAGGAATAAAAGACTATATGCAGAATGCCAGATTCTACGCACTCATTTGGTCTTCGGCATCATTCAATATTATGCTAATAATAATAATAATAACAACAACCTTATGACACAATTATCCTAATATAGGTTTACAGCACGCACTGTAGGCCTATTGCAGGTATTTGCTGTCCCGTTAGTTTATAGCTTGCAATATAGCCTATAGGAGGCTATGCTGAAATATTGCAAGGCTCAAATCCACGCTTTGAGGTGTCAGTAGCGTATAATAGGTCTATATTTAAAACATCGTTCCATTTTCACTCCTTTTTAGAGTTGGGAACGACGACCGTGCTAGAGAAAAACCAAAGAAGAAGCCGGCATGACAAAGAGGAAGACTGGAAAACCCCTCTGTGTATACGGTTAGGTATACTGTAACCTTCAAACTGTACCTTGACACACCTACTGTGCATACTTTCATTATATTCATTGTGAAATATTACATATATATGTCGTAACGATGTAGCTACGGCTACATGTTTATTTAAAATAGTGTTTCTAGGGAACCCATAGCTGCACGTTGTAGCCTATAGTCTGAGGCGCAAATTGGGGGTAACATTAGACTATGCAGAATATGCAATGCATGAGGGCGCCGGGTAAAGTTAAGAGGGGCGCCAAAAAGGCGGCCAAAAACATTGATGACAAAAAATTATAGTCTACTAGCCTACAAAAAAGAATGAGATTATAGCGCCGTCTTGTATAGTAGTCTACTTGTATTTTTTATGTTCCGTTACCTGGTAACCAACAACAACAACTAACGTAGTCCTACGTTCTACTACTTAACTGAAGCTCAGACAGCGCTTATGTGCCGGTAGGCCTACGTGCATTCACATCGCCAGCGACTGCCAGCTACAAAGCGACAGACCAGCATTCAATTCAACGACCGCCGGGAAAAAGTGAGTGAAATCGCGGCTGGCGACTGGGAAAGTTGTCCAAAGTTAATCTTTATTCGTTCAGAGTGGCGGCGTTCATCGGACGTCCCTGCATATTTGCAGCGACGGGGGAGAAACTGTGAGCCTGTACCGGTGCTGTATCGAGCTGTTCCCCCGTCGAGATGTGTTTCCCCTAGAACCAGGTCCGAAATGGCCCGAAGGACGAAGGAAGCGCGTGTTCACAAAAAGCCATAACGTTAGCTAACGTAAATGAAAGAGGCAGGTGGAGGCAGGTTTCCGAGGTTGTATTAATTGCGAAATGCAATTTGAATGATACGTTATTGACTGGCAATGTAAAAAATGTCTTGATAGGCTAGTCTACTTAACAGTAGAATAATTATTGCGATCATATTATGTCCACTATCTCCACAGCATATATTTAAAGAGGTTGTAGGCCTATAGTGGAGCGATTTGTTGAGATTATCTATGTAGGCTACCTTTTGTAGGTTTCAACAGCTTTGCTGAAATGGCGATATAGTCGTAGGCTAAATATAAAAATATTTATCTAACGTTACAATTTACGTAGTTTGTTTGGCCCATGCGTTTAGCAACGCTGATACACAGTAGACCTAACGTTAGGCCTAGCTCTACACAAAGTGCCCCTCTGAGCAACAGGGCAGACACGCCCATCAGCGACGAGTAGGCCTAACGTTACAAGGTTCAAACGACTTGGCTACAACACGCCAAAATCGCTGACGGTATGAATGCAGGACCTAAAACTCCCTAAACTTTGTTTTTAGATGGGCCAAAATAAAAGCAAGAAGTATAACATTTTAGGATAAGGAAAGGCAATGTAACAATATACAGTAGACCTACCAGTTAAAAGTTTGGACGCACTTTCCCATTCATACTAACAGTTACATGGGAAAGTGTATCAAAACTTTTGACTGGTAGACTTCTGTACTGTATGTATAAATATTTTGTTCTTATTGTATAAAAACAATATTAAATAGCCTATAGGAATGGAAGCAATGTAGCCTACCTACGTGTACGATTTTTAGATTTTTGTAAAATTACAATACACCTATATGTGTGTATGCTGTATAGGCCTAGTTCATATAATGTGTTTGTATGTATGCTATGCCAACATTTTATTAATCATGCCCATAAAAATGTATATTTGAGAAGCAATGTCTGTGAAATTAAAAAATAAAATAAAATCATCCTGTGTATGATTGTTATTAATTCATTTGTTGTTAATTGCATGAGAATAAAGCACAAGATTTGGGCAGTGCATGGGATTATCTTGTATACTTGGTCCTTGTGACATATTCCACACGTGGAGACCATTAGGCCTGCTAATCTATAGCCAAAACCGTTAATGCTTAATTATAAATGGCATACATTATAGCGCCACCATGTGGCATGTAGGCCCATGTGACCACTTGCATTTAGTTTGTTGGTTCACAAATTCTAATTTGATGCCTTGTTATAGGGCCATCATGAAGCTGATGTGCACAAAGTTGCGATTGTGCTGATCAGCTTCATGATGGCCCTATAACAAGTGTTCATCCTTCACCAACTGTCCACAAAGTTTAATTACAAGAACCTTTTGAGTTATTGTAGGCCTATACATGACATAGAAACCCAGGGCGACCTCATTACAGGCAATTATGAAATGTAGTGCAAAATTAACATCATTTGCATAAAACTGTGTTCCCAAAGTTGATTCCCATGAAGTGATTTCATGTTAAACACAAACATAATATACTGTGACTACAATTTTCCAAACCACCCAAAAACAATCCGGTTGTCCAAAACCAGTTTATTTTCATACTTCAATTCTATAAAATGTGGTTTTCATGTCACAATTACACAAACTATCAAAACGTTATCAAATTTATCCCAAGTTTAATTCAATAAATTACAGTCCATCCACAGTCCAATGTAGTTGACAAAATAAGTTACAGGTATGGTAAGTGTCTAACTAAAATGATCTATATCATTATACTTTCACAAGTTAATATATCAATTTTGAGGAAACATGTCATTGTAGTTCCATAATAGAACAACTAAGAATGGATACACACTGAAAGCAAAAATGAGTTTTCCTTTCCACAACATAATGTAACTAAAACAATGTTTTTTTTCCTACTGACAAGCATTGTCCATGCAGAAATTACAATTAGCATGAAAACAAATGCTTTTCCTGCTACAGCTAAATAAAATGACTTGGACTCGCGTGTGAAGGCACTGTACATGTGACGTTTCTATTTAGTATGTGCCAAAAAAAAGAAAAGGTTGTCAATATTGCTTCATAAAAGGAGATGGATTTTCTACACAATATACAATTACAAATATACCACACACTCAAGCATTGAAGCTGCTGTCACAGTATCAGGACAGGTTGTTCTCTACACAATTCACATTCAAACTATAGTATTTCTCAAACAGCAATGCTATTTAAGTGGTTTCCAAAAAAAATCAGCTAGAAAGAAACCATTTGAGCATAATACATTTAAAGACCTTTTAGTGTTTGTTAACAATGGCCTCATACAAGAACATTCAGAAAATCCAACTAAATCACGAATGCCGCCTGTTTAAAAATGAATGAGACTTGTGAATTCGCATAATTAAAGCCACAATATAGCCAAATAAGGCCATCTATCTATCTATACTATCTACTCGATGGTGTTATTCACAAGAATTAATTTATATGTAGAAACGATTGTTGAAATGAATCAAATTGAAGAGAAAAATACAAATAACTGATCACCTACAGCCATTTTAGCAGACTGACAAAAGTAAATTGAGCTTTTGGTTTTGGTGTGCGAGTCTCTGACCCAGATAAGAACAAAAAAGTCAAATCTAAACAGTGATATCAGGTATCAGTTCTGGCAACAATTCTGTGCACAGGGGCTTGAATGTGATGTTAAACTTCCGTAAAACTCTTGGCTGTAAAGTTACCTTACTTCCGAAGAGTTGTTCACTGCACAATGTTTGTTTTGAAGTTGCAATCTGGAAATTTTGATTCACTTTCTTACGTTTCATGAATGGTCTTATGCCCATATACACATATACACAACAGTGGCATGTTGTCATGCCAATATACAATTAGTTGCTATTGACAATCTCCACCTGTTGCTTCCATTTGTACTCTTCTCTGGCGGCACCTGTTAAGAGGTAACTACACAAATGGCAGAGCTTCTAGGGTAGCGTGCAGATCACTTTCGGTGCGCCCACCCCCTTTGTATTGATTCACTAGTTGTCTGTAGCAGGCGGCTCAGGGCAGTGTCAAAAAGGTTACGCACATTGGGGCTTATCGTGGATTGCAGTTTCAAGATAAACACATATTAGAATCATAAATTAGCTGTGGTTCTATCACGTTGTGTGCACGTGTGCGTTCAGAAGCACAACAAGGTGGTGTTTGCGTGTATCGGAAGCGTGCGTTGAAGCCCAAACACAACGTCTACGCCGCGCTATGCTAACGGGCAGCCTACAGTGCACATGTGCCTCGCTGTGAAGGCAGGAGGGTTGCAGGTAGACGCATGGCGCGCGGCGGCTTCTACCACAGCGTCCATGGAGGCTGGCGGAGAGGGAAGGAGCCCAAAGAGGACACGTTGACGGGGATGGAGATTACAGCCCAAGGCAGGTCTTGTTTCTGCAGGGACCGTCTGATCATGAGCCTTATTTCAAAAGAAAAAAAAAAGAAAGACTTAAAAACAATAAAAACAACGCTAACATTCATACTTGAAGAGGCGCGTAAGTGCGGGCGCCTGTGCATCTCTCTTACCCATCGCGTCCCAGCAGAAAAAGAGCAGGTATGCTTGGTTTAGCAGCGCTCCCGTCGGTGACCATGTCCAGATACTGGCTGTCGTTATCAACTGCGTTATCTGCTATCAGGACCGCCTTGCCTCCTGCCTCTTCCACCTGTCGAGCCTTGTGCACAAATGAACAGCCCCTACATCCCATACAGATGAAGGCTACATAAAATGAACAATCACAAACAAATTCAAAAAGGCCCAGTCAGTTCCCAATTCCCACCCTAAACTATAAGACCGATTTCTAGTGGCATGTTACGTGTCATAGGTGCGGTCTTAACACACATACCCTCTTTCCAGCAGGACTACTTGTCCGTGAATGAGTTCTCGGTTCATCAATTGAGAGCAACCATTTTCTGGCTCCGCTGGCACAAGTAAGATTTCTTCGTAAAATGATGTCTAAGAGGAGAAAACACAGACATAAAGACGTATGCTGGTAGGCGGATACACGATTGCAGTAAGTAGTAAGTGTTTATGTACAAGGTGGAGGATACTCACAAATTCTCCTCCGAAATCTTTGGCCGGAGCTGCACTGAAAATGTACGCAATGTCTGAAGGACTGATGACCCGAAAATAAAGCAATTCATTGACCCCAAGACCTGCAGAAATCCGGATTAAACACACGTTAAAGAACAAGGACATATAATTGTATTACATAGTTAACATGACAGAAATGTATACTAATTGAGCAGTCACTGGTAAGTCGATATGATAGCAATCATTGTTTCTTTTTGACAAACTGTGAGAGCTATGACCAAGGGCGTTCGCTGTATTGGAGTTTGCACTAGAAACACGTTTGCTAGTTGAATGGAATAAGCAGCTCAAACTGCTATGCGCCTCACCTGACATGCAAGTGAAACGCGCTACGAGAATCCAAATGCAAATTACACTCCACGACGTTGTCCACACAATTTTAGCCATGTTCAAGACATTGGTATATCTCCGTAACCTCACAAAGTGCAGTGCAGCAAAACGTTTGAAGATGAGAAGGCTGTTCTGTGTTGACACATTTCATTGGCCGACTAGAGGGCAGTTTCCGCTTCCGTGTTTTTCTCTCTCATGCGAATGCGTAGGCTATTAGGTACGTTAGGCCTAAAGTAATAAAATAACAAAATAAAAATAAATGTCAATAATAATAATAATATTTTGAACCATTATAATTATAATCTATAGGCTTTTAATCACTGTATAAACTAAAATGTTCTGGACTCATTAAACACTAGATGGATAAAAGAAATGGTAAAACAATGGCATTTTAATATTTTACTCTAATTTTGCGTTTTACCGACTGCATTTTTGTAACAGTGACTTATTGATAGACCATCAATTTGTTTTGATATTATGTTACAATTTTAGAATTACTGTCATATTTTAGTATTTTCCAAACCTTTATGGAATTGGCCTCAGGATATCGTCTAATCTATTTTACGATTTGGTTGTGAGAACCAAACGACATAATCTTATCTTCTACTGTAGCCACGCACAGAATGAGGCACTGATTTTGAAAATAATACTCATGTGAAATACCAAAACTGTACAAATGTGTATGGTTTACCCCCCAGTTAACAAATTAAAGAAGAGTAAGAACAGACAGGCTGCTATGCAAGTATTTATTGAAGATTTCAACAGAGTTCATTATTTCTCACAGAGTCTCATTATTTAGTCATTGACCTTTTCTTATTTCTGATATTTTTGCAGCAAATTTTCTGATGATGGGAACTGTTTTCTGGTTTGTTTTTGCCTTTGCAAGTCACCTGCAATAAAAAAAGACAGAGAAACAGTTTAAAATGGAAAAATTAAACAATATTTTTAAACCATGCTCAATGTGTAAAATCATTAATACGATAAGTGACTAAATCCAGAATTTTGTGTATTTTTTTACACTAATTATTCATTACCTTTCCACACAATGCTTTGGTAGTGACATAACCGTGGGACACTATGAGTGTGTTTTTTATTACTAACAAGTTATGTAGCAGGATACAGTAGCCTATATTTACCACTCCCCACACTATGGGTGACGTGGCCTTTTTTTACGTGGGGCTTTCAATTTGCTTTATGAGGCACACACTGTTTCATTAGCTATGTAGTCCTGTTGCTTTTGTTAGGCCGGGCCAACTGACAACTTTTATTTTGACTGATTCTTTTCCACGGGTTTAAAAGTTACAGGCTGCACAGTAGAACAGTTTATCTATTTGTCTTTGGTACTGTAGCTCTTGAGTGGCTCTCGTGGACTGCTCAGTATTTTTTGGTGTCATGTTTTTGGCAACTATTTAATATGACAAATACCAGATAAATCAGCCTAACGCATGCTGTTTTAAGCCTCAGAGGCCCCCTGAGCACCAGCCCCATGTGCCCTGTGGATAATACAGGCCTGATTACATACTGTACGCCATTGAATTAGTCAATTAGGGTTTCTAATAAAGAAATGAATTATAAAACTGGAATGATGTGTGCAATTTATAGCGGTCACAGACCAAAGTAGACTACTCTTATAACAATATAGCAATCTGTGGAGATACTTGTAGGTTTGCTTACTAGACTCAGGTTAAACATAGTATAAATCCATGATAAAGACTTGTCCACTGTCCCGCCCAACATATGTGAGACACTGCACGTCCACACCCAAGCAGTGTGTACCCATCCAGCCATCAGTCTAAGAGGACTTATCTGCCCATTTATCTCAAGCTGGCTGTCTTTACAGTGATCCCATACAGTCCCACTCATGTCTTTACAGTCTACGCATTAGACAGTGGTCTAATGGTCTAGGAGCCCTATGGGGAGACTCATTTTAATGCCAGTGGCAGGGCTATACGCTTTGGTTATGAACACAGGAAGGGTCTTTTACATTTTCTGATCTGTCTCAGAAAATAAATAAAAAACGAAGAAAAAACAACTACTTAAACTACACAACTTCCCCTAAGTTATTACATAATACATTCCCATTGAGATACCCTCACTTGTATTTCAGAGAAGCCTTTTGGTAGATTGAGGAATATACACAGAAACTTGCACACATAAATAAACAGTTATATGAGGAAGGAAACACGTGGCCCCTTTAATAGCCTCTTGGTTTACACAGACCAACCACCAAAGGACACCGAAACACCAATACAGACACGAGAGAGACAGGAAGCGCAGTGTACTGTATGAAAGTTTCCATACTTGAACACCATTTTATATGAAACCTTACATTTAGAACATTACAATTCAATGTTGGTTTAGTTTTGTGATAAGGTAAAATATCAAAGAATAAATAAATACCTAAATGACTGAATGAATAAATGAATGATGGATTGTGCGATTGAGTTAAATAACGAATCAACTAATTAATAAATACAGTACATACATATTGAATTAATTAAAAACGATGTAGGGCAAAGTAATTCTAAAAATAGATTTACATGATTGTACAATCCAAAATAAAACTCTTCAACTTATAAAATAGGGCTGAGGTACACTGCCATCAGTGGGCCTATGTGATGGCCATAGCTAGCTGGGAACAGTTACAGTGAGCTATTTGAGAGGAGAAAGTGGACAGCAGGCGAAGGTTTAAAGGAAGAACAGAAGAAGGCAGCAGCTAAATGAAACACCGTCAGTAAGTTACGTTTCTCCAAAGTGTCCATTGGCTCCAGTGGGAGAGGACCAGGGCGTCCCTGGAGCGTGCGCGCAGTCTTACGATTCTCTTCGGTATCAAATGAGAACTTGAGATCTCACTCTACGGGGAGTGAGAGAGCACAGAAAGAGTCAGAGAGAGAGTGAGCGAGGACTGTTGTTAGACTTTCTGCACATTAGGCTCAAGGATGCTTACAGGTATAGGCCAACTCTGGGGCTCGAACCCACGACCTTCCGGCTGGGAGTCCAACACCTAGACCACTAGACTATCCTGCCCATATATATAGATATCCAGATATCTAGATATAGATAGATATAGAGAGAGATATATCTATATATATCTATATCTAGATATCTCTCTCTCTATATATATCTATATCTATATATATATATATATATATATATATATATCTATAGCTATATTGATATAGTATAGTGTTTATACAGTGTTTATATATATATATACAGTAGATATTACCTTGCCATTGTCTCTATGTACATATTCAATCTGGTGCTCCATGCGAAAGTAACTATGAGGAGAGGACCAGGTGTGCGCAGGGCGGACAGTCACATTCAATTGCTGATCAACTTCCTGGCAACTTTCTATCTCAGGAATGTCCGGTTCGACTGTGAAGTTTAATAAGAACCAAGATTACAGTGTCAGTAAGGTTAACAGTGGTCATTGTGCCAGCAAAACACAATTGAGGGGTATTTTTACCAACTGAAAATCCTTATATATTAATTGTATGTCCATCCCATATCACTCAGCCTTTGAAATTGTATTATTTTGTAAAGAAAAATAAAAAAATACAGTAATAGTCTTTGCTGTATTAGCATTGGTTAAAACAGTGTTTGTTTTCAATGTTTTCAAATGGTAAAAATGTGGGTTTTGGAACAAAACTGCCCTCTCCCCATGTATCTCAATCTAGCCATATATACATACCAATCTCCCGGAGAAAAAAACTCTTGGTGACCCTGTAAAAGGTGTACTTGTTGACAGCTTCCACTGTGAGTTGGAGCCTGTTGCTTTCCTCAACGTAGGGAGACAGGGAATGACTCAACTTAAACTGGAATGTCCCATTGTGGAGCTGAGTAGCACTGCCGTTCCATGAGCAAGCCTTCGCACCCTCACTACTGGAGACATGCAGTAGTGTACCTTTAACATCTGCCATTATGTTAAACATAATGAGAAGTTAAATATATGCTGGTGTCATCTCTCTGCATTCACTTACCACTCTTTGCCCAAACCAATGCGAGCAGCTGTGTAAACGTTTTGGTTCCATTGGCAGTGGAAAACACAGTGATAAGATGTTGCCAAGCACTTGATCTGGGAATCTAAAAAGTTACATATTACAAATTATTACATATTTACTTGAGAAATGTGTTAGTTTTGTAATACCGCTCTAACAAAGTACTCCTGGTTATAACTAATAAGTTATATTCAATTAACTTCTTTATTAAAGTTAGACTTGAGGGATCAATCGTGAAAAATAGAAACAGAAAGAAATAGAAATCTCCCACCAGACTCCACCTCCTTGCTCGCATCAGCGTCCAACAGAAGATAGGTTGATGCTAACATCTCCTCTCCATTCCAACAGCTGTAGTTCCCAACCAGTGGTTGGTCCACATGGCTCACTTTCAGATCGCAGCCCTCCTTCCGAATATTGTCGTCCAAATTCACCACATCAACCACCCCATCTCTCTCAAACTTCCATGTGACAGAAGGGCCATCGCACTTCAGACCACAGGCCAGAGTGACTGGGTGTTCATCATTGTCTTTGGCCACGACCACTGTGGATGTTCATATACAGGACCACAGTTACACCACGCTGCACATACTGTACCACAGTCATATCAAGAAACAAATATATATGAGGTAACTGTGATGAAATGAAGAAAAATACTGTAGCCTATACATAAAACATTCTGTACCATTGTCTGGGAAAAAGGTGAGTCCGTATGCTTGTGGCAGATTGATAAGCATAAGTGTAAATATCCATGCTGAAGAACACATCTGCAAGCACATAGAAAATTACAAACGACAAAAGTTGATACATTTATATAAATATTATTTACAATTACAATTAGGTAATTCAGCAAATGCTTTTATCCTATGCGACATACGGTGAGACTTATCACAGTACACGACAACATATTCCTCAGTGTTTGGTAAGATTGTCTATATAACTTGACAAAAACCGCTATAAAAATGTGGCTTTCCCCGTACCTTCTTAATGACACTTCAGCTGCCTTTGGGTCTTCAAAAGATGTTCAGGTTCAGTAACACTGACGATAATTGTATCAGTGTTCACAGGACAGCATTTTATATCCCTGACTCAAGTGGTCACGCAGGCCCACTGTCAAACGCCAACACATGGCATTACATCACCCTTGCAGGATGAGTGTTCACCCCACAGTGTGTACTTTTGCTCGAGCCTGTGGTCGGAGATATTCTTGGGTAACGGTAGCAGCAACCTTAACTCAAGAGGAAGACAACATCTTACTATCCTTTTAATTGTTACTACTAGTCAAGAAACAGTTTGGTTCAATTAAGACAAGAGTTTAAGTTGTAAACTAATAATTGTGTGTGGGATGAACTACGTTATAAAACCTTGCGGTATCATGGAAAGTGCACATATAGTGTATCACAGTACAAATGACTAATCATAGCTTCGTGAATGTGTTTCCTCACTGCTGCTTTG
Organism: Percopsis omiscomaycus; assembly: GCA_027575585.1. NCBI lineage: Eukaryota > Metazoa > Chordata > Actinopteri > Percopsiformes > Percopsidae > Percopsis > Percopsis omiscomaycus. Next base: position 3,192 of record JAODLI010033744.1, on the reverse strand, counting down.
CCTGTCAAATTCAATACACCTGCAGGTGGCCTATAATGGGGGGAGCTCCCCAAACCTTCACCTGTCATCTCATCTTATCAGCTACCACCAATCTCTCCAATAAACAAATTGGTCAGTTCTGTTACCAAGGTTCTCAACAGCTTGCCTAAATGTATTTAAGGGAAGTTGATTTTTATCAAAGATATTGTAGAAACCAAATTCCAGTAGATGTGCAAATCTCACCAACAGGATTTCCCCCCAGCCATTACTCATCACTTCACAGACCCAAGACTTAGTCAAGTCAACTATTAGACGATTCGCTCATCTTGCTCTCATTTCCTATTTTAACACATTATTGTGTTGAGATTTTTTGGGTGACGTTCTGCTTCGTCCCACCATAATTTATGCTCTGTGCATTTTGAAAAAAAAATATCACACTTGTGACTTATACTACATAAATTAATGGGCTGTAATATCTGGACTATGGTCAAGATTTTGAGATGTCTAAGAAACAATGAATCCTGTGAATTTGTTTCAGTTCCTCAAAAGCCAAAACTATTCCTACACTAAATTTGTTTAATCATTTTCTACAAACATTAAAATTTGGTGTTGTGACGTAATGGCTCGTTATTGCATTCTCAATTATGGAAAATAAAATACCCGCACTAATAAATTCTATGTATTCAACGGCAGCATTTCCCAAAGAAAATGTACTATCTCATTCTCATATCAGAACTTTCAGCTTCCCAGAAGCAGATCAAATAATCTATTAAATGGCCACACTTAAATCATCCATCCATTGAATGATTTCTAAATTCTGAGGTCAAAACTTTGCTATGGCCAAATGCACACATTATCTATTCACTTGTTTAAAGTGAAATATATAAATATATTCAAATACCAGGCATTAAATGTTATATTTTTCCAGATAAGGTAAACACAATAATGCAAGGTCTATACACAGCCAGCACACATTGAGATCAGCCGGACCACTCCTCACTGGGATGAGATCTCAGTAAGGTGTAAACACATTCTCACTTAGGGATAAATCCCTAAGTTAAAGAGTGCAATTACAAGTATTAAAGAACCGGTTGGGGTTAGGCATCTTGCTTAAGGATGCCTACAGATAAGCTAGGCTGTTGCTGGGGATCAACCAGTTAGGGTGGGAGTCGATCACCCTAACTACTAGTCTCCTGCCCCCTATAATATAGTTCATCTACAGTACCATGTGAATGGGCGATTCCTAGAGAACACTCAACCGCATTGTATTAGTTAAGGTATGTCCCCAAGCTTGCTGTACTTGTGGTCACTTCCAAGGTTACGTCTCAAGAGATGAATGGAATAAAGCTGTATCTGACAATAATATATTCTTTCTGTTTATTAACATTTACCTAGTAAGCAAACCCGGTAACATTTGCATAATGTGCATGAGAAATGTCAGAACATAATCCAAATAGTAAGCACATAATTATTTACCAGGTCTAAATGGCCAGAGTCTGTTAATTATCCAAATATTGCCATCCAGATACAGATCACATTTTAATGCTTAGTGTAAATGGGGTCAAAAGGCTCAAAATAAAATGGAGGATCTTATATGTAATCTTTTATTGCATGATTACACACAAGACATTATGGATGTGTGTTGGCATTGCAATGCGGGATAGGCAGCATGAGAAAGAGTAGTTTGCATATTCCATTCAATTAAATGATTTCACTTAAACAGAACAACAAGGCAACTCAAAGTGAAGAGGAAGCACTGATTGCTGTAAAAAGGAGAGTGCTTTATTGAGGTTACTCAAATGGCAAAACTTGTAGATGGAGCCCCTCGGAAAAGAGATGGAAGGTTATAAAAAAAAGAAAAAAAGAAATAGCTGATGGTGGAAGGTAGGTGATAAAGCCTTGAAAATGGCATCTGTTTTCTTGTTAGTTTGCCTCATTCTTTGAAGCCTCGTCAAAGTTCTCAACAAGATCTAAAAGAGGGGAACAATGTAAAAGGACAAAAAAAGTTTAATCAATTAATTAGCATGCAATAGTAATCGGTAAAGATTTATTAAGTGCTTACAATTAAAACTGCCTAACAAAAGTTCAATATCATGTTGAGGGGACTTGCACCCAAAGTACAACCTACCTAGGTCAAAGATTCAATTTGATCTATCAAACCCATTCATTTCAGCATAGGTCACTTGGAGACACATTTCTATATGAACATTTTTTTAATTTGCCGTCGCCCATTTACATTAAGGTGGTGAGAGGAGCTTACCTGGAACCTCATCATCCTCCTCTTCGACAGCAACCATGGGGGCCTTGCTCTCTCCAGCTATGAGGGAAAAGCAGAGATGAGCATCGTCAGGAAACACTAAACAGATAGCATGTCGACAACAGCACGACTCACTCCAGGGGCTGGCTACACAGAAGGGTCTATCCTGAACCGAAGCCTCTGCTAGTCATTTGCAAGTATTTGACGTGAAATGTGTCTGATAACGTCCCCTCCCTTGCGCAGCACGTGTACAAGAGGTCCACTGTGCACAGATTGGCTCGTCTCACCAACTGCCGGGGGGGGGAGGGGGGGGCAATCATCGATTGATCACCTGTCTCACAACTGACCACTGCAGACCTGTTCAGTTCTACTCCGCATAGAGCCCAACAGAACACGCCAAGCCAGACCAGGCGGACCCCCCCCAGTGGCACTGCTAACATGGTATATCATGCACGAGCAATGCAAGACAGAGTGTGCCGCCCGTACCTGTCCTGGGCAGGCTCTCCGCTAGTCTCCTCAGACTGGTGAGGCTGTCGGCCCCCAGCTGGTTGAGGATCCCAGGGAGCATCTCTGTGAGCTGCTTGTTCTCGGCGTGCCCTGTGATGGTGAAGGTGTTGGCAGCCAGTGAGGCCTGGACCTTTGGGTTGTTGAAGTGGATCACTGTCCCCTGGGTCGTGAACATGTTGACCTGTGCACAGGCAGCAGAGGAGAGGCAGAAAGAGACGGAATGAGTGTTTACTTTGGACGGAAGTATCCGACCGTACAGGGGAACAGCGGAGGTGACATTTGACTAGAGAATGGAACACAATTTTACAAACAGCATATTATTTTGGAAATATGCAAAATGCAGTACGCCAACTGTGACTAGACTAGCCCTGACCAAAAGCCACATGACATTAAATATGGATTATTTGGAATGGCAGTGGAAAGCCCCCGCCGACACTTTGAAATGCTTG
>JAODLI010033734.1:0-19168 GCA_027575585.1 Percopsis omiscomaycus | reverse complement strand
CTGTGTTCTGACTGGACACCCTGTGGAGGTTGCTACCGGAATTAATTAAGAACTCATCAAGCAGAATCCTTTTCACTGTGACTACATTACCGTCCCATTCTCGTGAACGCAATATCTCAAGAACACCTTGAGGGAATGTATTCAAATTTGGTACACATGTTCACTTCGAGTCAAAGATGAACTGATTCAATTTTAGTGGTCAAAGGTCAATGTTGCTGTGACCTCATGTACGTCCCATTCTTGTGAACGCGATATCTAAAGAGGGAATTTCTTCAAATTTAAAAATGTATTTATACTGAAACTGACCTGGTTTGCAGAGGCATATAACCGCGGGGTGGTAGTTCAAGTTTGTTATTGTTTTGCTGTATGTCGAGAAAACAATGTATTGTTTTTCCGTTATCACGAGAAGAATCTAAACTAAATGTAAATTCATGGCATCTTAGGGCTTCCATTGATTGTCACTGACTTATGGACTGGCATGCCACAAAATTTTAACGGCATATGCCGATTGTGAATGGCATGTCACTGTATTTTAGGATTGCATTCGGAGCTGCGACCAGATGTCACAATCCCACTATCGGCTCTTGTTTCCAGGTGGTGTAGACGTAGACCAAATATTGTGCTAGCGTCTCAGCCTGCATGGTCAGACCACGTCTTAGCGCAAATGCAGGCATTGTGTGATAGTTTTAGCGGCTTTAGGCGAAGGTGCACTAAGCACATGCCTATCCAAAATTACATGCCACTTTTGTGTATGTTATGTGACCTATTTCGTGATTAATGTAGGCTATCTAATAACTACCTTTGACCTTTTTAATCACAAAACAATATATGCATGTGTATCATGGTGGTTTATTAGATGTGCCATATTTGTGCACTTGGTGAATGTGCACATCCCGAACAAGGACATCATTTTTGATAGTTTCCTCCCGGAAGAAGGTTTTCTGCCAGTCTGGACCTTCGCTGTCGACTGCGAAATTGGCAGTTTGCCGAGACAGAGAGCTGTTATAGACTGCTGTTAAAGGGAATGAGAGGGGCTCATTTGATTGGCTGTAATTGAAGACAGCCCCCACCACCCCTATTGATAATTTATTCAGACTAATCCATCCCTTTTACAACTGCGCAGTAGTTGCGCCCATTTACCGCCATCCCGCAATTAGCTAAAAAATATTAACCACACCTTAGATCGACTTGCGCCGTGGATTTGCACCGTGCTTGTGCCTTGACCAGGAAAATAGGGCCCTGTCGTCTTTATTGACATTAGTGAATTCACGAATTTTGTCCGCAAGTGCAATGATCTATTTATGAAAGATAGCAGCTCTGAACCATGAAGCAAAAAGAACACTTGCTTTGGAAACAATCTTAATAACATAAGATAAACAGTAATGAAAATATTGCCTTTGTGCTCATATTACACTGAAATTATCATATTGTGGATCTCCGGATGCTTCCAGGGGAATGTTTGGTGGTGTGGTTCCCAGGAATTGGGGATTGGGGACAGGTGTGTTCAATTGATTAATCACCTGTCTGCAACAGAAAAGGTGCACGGGGCAGACCTGCGGGAAGACACGCCAGGCTAGAAGGAGGCTGGCAGAGTTGGGCCGGAGGATACGTTGGCCTCTGTGCAACCAAGAAACGGTCACGCTGAAACCTGAGTATGAATTAATAAATATACGTCCGACTCGTCCGGTGTTTCAACTACAAACTGTGGTACAGAATGATTCTTCCACACCTGCAGGACTTCTTTTCCTTACACTGAAGTACCTCGTGTAAAGCCTATTTAAAAAAAAAAAAAAACCTTCTCTACACACTTTTAAAAGGTCTACATTTTTTTATAATTTTCCCATCCAACACCCACGTTGTTTAAATAACAAACGCACTTGCGCCCATTTGAGTGGGCGTGTTGGTCTTAAAATAAGGTGTGGTCAGGCATATTGTTGGCACATTGCTATCTTGAGACAGCAGAAAGCGATTGTGTGATTGACCAACAAAAACCAGGTCTAAAGTCAATGGGGCAGTATTTCACTGTTTTATGTGCCCATTGTCAAGATAGTAGACTAATAAGAGCCTACATAGGCCGGTGCACAACACACTTACACTCTTGTTACACACACAAGGGAATGCAGCATCGCACAAACGTGCAAAAGATAAAAAATATTCTGATGTTGCCGTAGATGGTCTGCTCGCATGCTTTCACTTCACAAGCACATCAGTTTCCTCTGCAGAGAAGCGTTCTTTCTCACTACTGCAAATGCACCATCATAAGCTGTATAGTGGCACTTCTTCCAACTACATCCAACTCCACACTAACCAAAGTTAAGTCCACTCTAAGCTACCACCACGCAGTGAGGTCACATCTATATAGTCTGAAGTCCAAAAATACCTTAACATTTATACATTGCCAAATTATGCATTTTAACCAACATAAACCCTAACTATAGTGATATTATCATTACAAATTCTTAACTGTTTTCCCCCTTTTAACTAAATTATTATTATTAATCAACTAGTTCCTCATTGGCTCTTACATCAACCGGCCCTAATTGGTTAGGCAGGAGGACTAAGCAATTACAAGCTTAAACATTAAGATCCAAATTACTTCTAATGTCCATTAACTGTCAAACTTTAACTTGTTTCCCATAATTCTTCCTTTTTCTCAAATATTCTCAATCCTCTCTCCATTGCTCTCTCCAAAGCAGAGTTTGTTTACAGGAATGTTGGTCTTGGTTTTTATCTTCACTCTTCGTGCCATTACACTGGAGTCCACTAACGGTTAAACTACTCTCCCCATGAGCCAGAAACTACGAGGGTAAAAATATTTTCTAAACATTTACCTTTTACATTCGGCAACGTATTTAGTATGGAGGCCCAAAGCTGCCAAAATTAAAAATAAATACATTAAACATAAATACAGTATACATTAAAAAAGTGCTCAATAAATAAATAAATATGCTATTAAATGCACCAAAAAACAAAAACGAATTAATGTAGGCACTAATTCAATTATACCATGCATATTATGGCCCAACACAGGATTGGCACTGTCAGCCATGTCTGCCAAACCTCTAAGCTCTTTCGTGATTGTTCCCCAGTTTACATCCATTGCTAACAGCAGGAGTTTGGTAGAAAAACGTTAGTTCTCTGTTGCTCGCTAGGTAGCTTCTCACCTATAGGCTGTGCCAGTTGTGTATGAGCAGACTAGTACAATCCATCTGTAATGTCTTAGTATCATGTCAGCCAATAGGGGAGAAGTTGGCCCCTTGAGACAGAAATGTAAAAAGGAGAGACTAAATATGTTTGGGGGAAATAAATAGTGTAAAAAAATTAAAAGAAAAAAATAATACAGACAAAAATATTAAAACAAACACATAAATAAAAGAACAAATTTAATAAATAAAATAGAAAATTATAAAGTAAAATAAATAAATAAATAAGGTAATTATAAAAAAAGTGAGTAAATAAAGAAGCAAATTAAAACAGACACATACATTTATGTTGCATGGTATAATTTAATTAATGCCTAAATAAATGTTTTGGTGCATTTATATTTATTTATTTATTGAGCACTTTTTTAATATATACATTTATTTTACATTTTGGCAGCTTTCAGCCTCCATAATTTATATTTATATTTAACATTTATATTTAAAATTTAGATTAAGATTTAAGATTTATTTTTTACATATTATAATTAATGACGTGTAATAACATGTTTTTTTACAGGAATTTTGGTCTCAAATGTGATGAAAATGAGCTGGATGTGAAGAAAGTGAGCTAAAGTACATCAGCTAGAAAATTGTAACCGAATTTTTACATTCTACGCCCAATTGACATTAACTAAAAAAAAAAAAAATTACATTATCAAACCTTAGAAATGTCAATCTGGTTGTCAGTTTATCAACTACTCCACAATGACAAAAAGATAGCAACCTTGTTGCACATAGGAGCATATTTACCTATTTTTTATTATTATTTATTCAGAAATATTTATTTTTCAGGAAATTATAAATTCTTACCAACATTGTTGTCATTATTCTACGCCTCTCTCATATCTATTGCCCCGGATTTAGCTCCATAGTAGCCTAAATTTTGCTACCGCAGCTGGAAAGACGGAAGTCACCTCTTTGGCGGCTTTATGACTAGAGGGTATCCGCATTTAGTGGAAGTGCCGCTTTTCTCTCGGGAGTGATTTTCTGGGGAAGCGCTTATCTGGTTATTTATATGCATTTGGAAATTTTCTGAATACGGATAGTAAAAAAACAACACCCGACGACCAACCGAGAATACAACGTTATTTGACAAAAACGTGGATAGCCTCTAGCCACCTGGGTCCGGAAGCTATTTGTGGGAAGCAATGCCGCTATGCACTTCCTGTAAGCAAGAAACCCGCTAAAATCCGCCGTCCACTCAAGGAGAGCAGAACGGCGTTGGGCAGCATGATGTCTAACGGACAGGAACACAGTCTTCCGAACGGCGAACCGGTCGTGAAGCGCCTTCGAGAGACTTCAACGGAGAGTCTCCGCGTGGCGAAAGAGCCCCAGAATAAAGTTACAGTCGTTCTTGGTGCGCAATGGGGCGATGAGGGAAAAGGCAAGGTTGTTGACTTGCTCGCAATGGATGCCGACATTGTGTGCAGGTGCCAGGTAAATATAACCGTTATCTCCCTAAGTTTGGCAGTTAACTCACTGTTAGGTAACTCGTTGATTTTCCCACGGTCACCATCCACAACCGGGTGTCAACGATACTGCCGACCGCATAGCTACCGGTAGTTGTAGCAAGGCTTAGCCACTCAGCTGCCTTGGTCTCATGTGTTGTGGAAGCAAGATCAGACAACTGGTGCTAACTAATGCTAAAAGGTAGCGGTTCTATGTGTTTCCATTCGCCAGCTATTCTACCGGTTACTTCTTGTGCAGAAACAATTGATTGTAGTTGCGAACTTTCAAAACTGAAAGTTCATGCTGTAGATTTTTGTTTCTCGTCTAATGTTTAACTTCCATTTTGTTTTCCTACTGGGTATTTTGTACTTCTGCGGGAAATTTAATTCTGTTAGAATTGTGGCCTTGTGAATCCCTTTAAACTTTATTTTACATCTTCAACTGCAATTAAGCTGCTGTGCTTACTAATTCAACTTCAACTACTATACTAGTGATATACTGCCTTACTGTATATACTATAATCTGTTTATTGTTGAAGGTTTTTATGAAGAACTTGTGAAGAACCATTTTACTATACCTAATTACATACTGTTTATTATACTTTAATGTTTGTTTAAACTCCAGGGAGGGAACAACGCAGGCCATACCGTGGTGGTGGACTCTGTGGAGTATGACTTTCACCTGCTGCCAAGTGGAGTACTCAACAAAAAAGCAATCTCCTTTATCGGTATGCTACCATCCTGCTACAGCGTGAGAGGCATCGTTCTAGGCAAAAGACTAGGAATATATTTTTCTTTACAGGCAATGGGGTTGTCATACACCTACCTGGGCTCTTTGAAGAAGCTGAAAAGAACCTGCAGAAAGGCAAAGGTAGGGCAATAATTATTCCTAAAGAGTATAGCAATAATTACACTGGTTATATTTCCCCAAACAAAAGTAAAGAAACTTTGCTACCTTCATGTGCTATCGGAATTATAGTAAATATGAGTTTCTGACTGGGAAGTTACACATGAACGCCCCTCATATATAAAACGTAATTTTTCCCCTGTAGGATTACAGGGATGGGAGGAGAGGCTGAAGATTTCTGATCGTGCCCACATTGGTAAGTCACTACATCCTCATGAAATCATTCTGAAGTATCACAGCATTACATTACTTAAACACAGCCACCCCTTAATCTGCCCCCAGTGTTTAACTTCCACCAGGCTGTAGACGGCATCCAGGAACAACAGAGACAGCAACAGGCGGGGAAAAAGTGAGTCACACCAGTGGTTTTAAAGTGGGGATAGAGACTGGACCTCATGAGGGGTCTAGAGGACTTTGATATTTTGCAAATATTTTTATTTTAAAGCAGCAGAGTTTTTAAGAAGAAATAGCGTTCCACAGAGTAAAGACTACATTTCCCATAACCCCTGTTACTTCATCGAGAAGATCAACCTCATAATCTGTGTAATGGAGTGTGTTTGTGTTTGAGAGTAGTTGAGATGATAGCAGCAGTCAGAACATGGTAACTTTTTGGTCTCTGTCGTAAATTGATTTGAGTAGATTTTGCAGCAGAAGCAACCCAGTGGCGAGCATTTGGAATCATTATAATGAAATGGCCAATTTTATCACCAATGGTCTGATTTTCTTGTGTCCGATACATGGATGCATCACAAAACCATGCAGAGTGATTCTATCTAAAATTTGTAACTTGTAATTTCTTCAATTTTGTAAAGTTAAATGCATTAATCTTGTCCACTTTGAGAGCAACATTAAGAGGCGAAAAAGGCAAAAAAGTTACACCCACATAGCATGGTAAACGAGACAGAGTTTAACGCTGTTCACAAATGGTAAAAGTTCAAACCGCTGTAAACCTCGTCTCTTTAGCAGTGCAGGGGAGGGAGTTGTGACAACAATGGAGGAGAAATTGATTGCAGTTGTTTTATGAATACCCAGAAATGTATGACCTAACTTCACGCTTCTATTAAAACATAGGAAGGTCATATTATGGAAGCTAATTGCCATTAATGGGATTGCCTGCTATGTTTATTTAATTGTTTAAATGAGATTTACGCTTTACCATGTGGAGGGCGCAGTGTAATCTGAACGACCTTTTAATACTGCGTGATCAATGCAGTATAGCAATGTATATCATGAACATATTACAGAGTCTGCCGGCAAGGCGGAGAAAAAGCTGCAAGCAAAAGCAAGATATTTTGTGTAGAAATATTTTTGGTTCATTATAAGACTATGGCGGGCCTGCATAGTCTAGGTAATTGACTAGAAATATTGATGGCTCAAAACACAGTTTAAATTCTGTCATAAGATCCTGTCTTTGTTTATCATATTCTGTATTGTACTAATATGATATTATTCTTGGGTTAATTAGAATTTTTCTATTTGTTTTCCCTGAAGTTTGGGGACCACCAAAAAGGGAATTGGACCAGCTTACTCCTCAAAAGCTGCCCGTAACGGTCTGCGAGTCTGTGATCTTGTCTCTGATTTCCAGGTGTTTGAGGAAAAGTGAGTGCTTTGTTCTCAGCCTTCTTTACTACACAAGTTGTATATCACTGTTTCGAACACAGAAAATGTTTAGATACCAATTACTAATTACCGCCTTACAGCTTACACCATGCTATAACACAATCAAATGTTAAATCTAGTGCACCTTTTTAAACAAAGTTTCTAAGAACTACATGTGCCTTGTTTTCACCTCCCTGTAGGTTCCGTGTGTTGGCAGATCATTTTCTGACTATGTATCCCAACCTCAATGTTGACATAGAGAGTGAGCTTGCACAGCTGAAGGTAAAGATTTTGGCTGGGTCTGAGTATGACCTGCGTATTGCCACAAATAATAGAATATTGGGTTTTAAAACTGCTTTGCCTCTGAATCATATTCACACTTTTCTCATTCACCTAAAATTCACCTTCTGCTTAAGGTGGAGGAGTAGGTAGATATACCCTGGAGATTATTTCATGAAGAATATTTGCACCAAAAAATAATTTATTGTGCAAAAATTGGTCCAAACTGCATGGTGCAAATGTTTGCATGTGTCTCCGTCTTCACAGAAATATGCAGAGAGATTACGCCCTCTGGTGACAGACGGAGTGTACTTCATGCACAAAGCGCTCACTGGGCCCAGTAAAAAGATATTGGTTGAGGGAGCCAATGCCGCCCTGCTGGATATAGATTTTGGTGAGCTATGATGGGTTTGTGGGTATAAATGTTTATTGGCATAACCTATTTCTAATTATGAATATTTATAACTATACCACACTTTCAGGCACCTACCCCTTTGTGACTTCATCAAACTGCACCGTTGGAGGCGTTTGCACAGGCCTCGGTGTTCCTCCCTCATACGTTGGCCGGGTGTACGGCGTTGTAAAAGCTTACACCACCCGGGTCGGCGTCGGTGCCTTCCCAACAGAGCAGGACAACGTGAGTCTGTTACTTTGGATCCAACGTTAGTGGTAGTGTCTTAAGATTGCAATTGGGTCATTTCGCAGACTCTTTTATCCAAAGCTACGTACAATAAGTATAATTACAAGTAGGGCTGGACCTGAATATTCGGATATTTGTTTGTTAGGTAGGTATTGGATTTTGGGATTCGAATATTTTTTTAAATTTTTTTTTGTGAAACACCAACCACTACCCTAAACTGGCAACGGTTCCTTTGCCTTCCAGCCACTTCAGAAATAAAATGTCGTCAGGTTTCCTCATATTTGATTTTTAGCCACATTAATTGTAGTTGTACAAGGTCAAATCCAAAACAGATTTTGTGAATATTGCTGCTATAAACTATTTACTCCATTTGATCCGCATTTGTTTGGTTAGCTACTAGTGTTCAACACGGGGGGATTGTGAGCATGTGACCTTTTTTCTGCTCTCTGTGGCTACCGCTACAAGCGGAGCTGCAAAAGGGGATTAGCGGCCAACACCAGGGAACTCTCGCCGCTGTGAGCGGAGTTCCCTGTCTCCTCTCTACTCCTCTCTACTCTGCTGTTCCGCATAGGAGATGCATTGAATCTGGCCTCTCCGCACCCAAATGACAGAAATCCACAAGAGTGAATTGTGTTTTCAATGAGTTTTGTTGAGAGCTGGAGGCGGTATGAAGTTTGACGTAGGTGGCCGCCTCGTAATTCTCTATGCAGGAAAAACCCTGGTCATAGCTTTTCCAAACTTTTCCAAAGGATGTGCTACTTGCTTCCAAGCTTTCAAAGCAGTACCTTCAACCTTCTTATTCAGCTGACCATGACTCTGCATGTGTTTTTCAGGAGACCGGGGCTCTGTTACAGTCAAAGGGCAGGGAGGTTGGGGTGACGACGGGCCGAAAGAGGCGTTGTGGATGGCTGGACTTGATCCTGGTCAGATACGCCCACATGGTCAACGGCTTCTCAGCGTAAGCATCTTACAATTACTGTCTGTCTGAAATGTATCTATTTAGGGTCAGCAGTTTTGTAAGGCTGTCTGAAATCTTAGTGGACAGTTTAGGAATGGGTATGTTCAGTTTTTTGGTCAGCTACTAAAGACGAGTCACTTAGTCAGACTTCATCAATGACATAATCAAGCACTTACAACACATGCTATTTGTTCACTGTTTATTCACTCTTATGCCAAACATCTCCACATAAATGCAATACGATTTTATAAAAAAATGTGGCCAACATTAACCCCGTGATCATATTATTAGCTGTATGTATGTCTGTCTGTCTGTCCTTTAGTGTTCTTAATTGTTGGTGATTTAAAAAAAAATTAAAACCAAGAAATGTTTCCCTGGTTATTTTTTCTTTCTTTTTTTTTTCTTTTTCTCTCTTATTCACCTCTCCAGGGGTGTAACGATTGGACAATCGTAACACCCTTAATGTTGACGCATATGATTGATTTCAGAATTGCCTTGACAAAGCTCGACATTCTGGACACGCTGCCTGAAATCAAAGTGGGCGTGGCCTACAAGGTTGACGACCAACCTCTGCCCAGCTTCCCTGGTAGGTCAGACAGAAATCACAGCATTTGCAGCAACATTTTATTTACATTATTCATTTATTCTGAGGCTGTGTTTAGACTTTGGCTTTGGGATGAAAATGGGTTTTGTGCTACCTCAGTTCTTATGTCAATGATTACCTTTTTATATTGGGAGTTAATGCAAGATGTTTGCTTTTACAAAATCTATTTTGAGAGTATTATTACCTTTTATACATTACTCTGCTTATAGACTGAAAGGGACCAAATGTAATTGTCGAGCTGATAATCAGAGGATCACAGAATCTGCTGTTTTTGTGCTGATTGTAGGATTTTGGATATTGACTTTAAGAGACTTCTTATTTACAAATATTTCTCAACTGTATCTAATGGATTAGTGTGTAGATGACAACATGACACTTTCAAGACCCTCTGATGAAATCGCATCCAATTAAATCCAAACTAATAACATTTACATTTACAGCATTTAGCAGACGCTTTTATCCAAAGCGACTTACAATTAGTACATTTGTCAACAGTTGAATACTTTACCTATACATTTGCAGAACATTACTCAAAAGTTATCATTCGCTCCTCAAACAGTCAATAATTGCTAACGGCAAAGTGCTTTGTATTCTAAGCGCTGGTTTACGAGTAGAAAGAAGGAATTATTATTTTTTATATATAAAGGGAGGAGATGAGGATAGAATAAGTGGGATAACCTCAGACTTTTCTGAAAGTTCAGGCGATGGAACTGTGGCCAGTGTTGAGCTGTTGCAGGTGGGATTGTTCTACCCAAAGGTCTCTTGCACTGGGTTACATTTCTTGTTGTGTTCCAGCTAACATGGATGTTTTGACGCGGGTGATGGTGGACTACGAGACTCTGCCTGGCTGGTGCTGCAGTACTGAGGAGGCACGGAGCTTTGAGGAGCTCCCGTCACAAGCACAGAACTACATTCGCTTTATTGAAGACTTCCTGCAGGTTCCAGGTTTGTAAAGCAACTTTATTGTCCGTTTGCTATATCTTAATGTACTGTGCTAAAATACCACCTGATGTGTGAATCTAGCCTGGAAGGATTTTTCCTTGTCTAGCTGGGGTACTTTAGGTAGTGCCATTTAATTCTGAATGTCTTCGCCATTCAATTGTCACAATCCGTCAAACCTTATTGCAAATGCCTACCTTTAACCCATTAAGACCTAAGGTGCCTTCTAAAAAGCATTCTAGAACCTATGGCATTGTGTGAAAACGACTATCCCAACCTAATACCGGAGGCTTTTCTGAAGCCGTTTAAACTAAATATTGTGGATGGGAAACAGTTTGTGCCAATAGAAAAAATATTTATTAAAGATTGCTGTGTATTCTGCTGTCTGAAAACCCGGAAATGCCGACGCGCCAGTATTAATGATGGTTATTTTTGTTACTATACCTTGGTCAGAGGTTAAAAAAAAAAAAATCAAAATCACGATGCATTTAATCGGTCACAGGTCTTGAAAACGATGATATCATCTAATACGCGCTCACTTCGCATCCGGTCTTAAAGGGAGATACGCGCAAATGTTGCATCCGGTCCTAATGGGTTATATTTTTAAAAAGTTAGATCATTTGTATTTTTTTCACATTGTATTCGGGGTGGATGATGATGATGATAGTAGTTTTTGTTCTCTTTTCAGTCAAATGGGTTGGCGTAGGCAAATCCAGAGAGAGCATGGTCAAGCTGTTTTGATCTGCTGTTAGTTTGGGAAGAGACCTCGCTCTTGGTTTCTCGTAAGACGACCACTGCTTGGAGCACCTGAGGAATTTAAAACACAAACTCATCACCAGCACACTTTTGGGAACAACTTTATTTGCTTCTTATAGTGCACATTTACAAAAAATCCTTCATAGATGTTGTTATTCCTGCATTCCACAACATATTTTCTATATTTATTAGGGTGGTAATTTTTAAATGGCTGGTTCATATGGCTCAACCAGTCAAGTATTTCAGTTAAGCATACATTTTTATTGTTTAATTTGAAGCGCGATTTTTAAATTCGTCACAAATGGTAATATTTTTACATAATGTGTAAATCAGTGTTGGGAAAGCTGTAGCAACACTTGGATAAACTTGCATGTAATGAGAAGGGACTATGATAGGAAGTTCACTTTTTTTAAAGCTTGTATTAGCAAATGCTTGTAATTCAAAGACATCAAAGTATTGCTGTCCTAGAACATGGAAAAACCTTGCGATATAATGACAACTTAATAAAATAAACAATCTGCAATGCTAAGTTAACATCCTGTATTTTGTGTCATCTATTTCTTATCATATATTGCTTAAATAAAGAGAATCTGGTTGCATGCAAGCTCACTGTCTGTTGTTAGGAAGGAATGTGTATTTTAATTGTGAGCCTTAATCTGTAAGCATCCAATGCAGTTTAATGTTTTGCCTGTTTCAAAGTAATTCATTGCGCTCACAATCACAAAATGCCGTTTAGCAATGTCTCTTGTCCAAGCTCGAATACATGATCAAAGTAAAACATTTTCTCTTCATATTGGATTATGTATTTACAAACTAAGCTAACTAGATTTGCTGGCCCAGGTGTTAAATAAAATGAAAGATTTGTGATGGATAGTCTTCAAGAAGCCAGCGGTGCTGTTGTCATCTACTGTGTCAGTGGTCTTAGTGAGCTTGAGCTTATGAGTGACCAAAATTGTTTTAGTGCGTTTATGACTGTATTCAGTTAGACCCTCTTACTAAATGGTTTTTACTGGCACATAAATTAGTTCTGACCTTTAGGCTGCTGTCTCTTGCAGGATGAACAGAGACAATTTACTTGAGAAATTGTGGCTTTGAAAAAGTGAATGCACTGGTCTTACTGGTCAGTCTCTCTTTCCACTATACACAATTTCCAGCAGGCCAGCCTCTTAATATTTGCTCTCATACTTATTTCACTGTGTTCTCGTTTTCAGTGATGCTATCTTCCTCTCCCTTGGTAAAAGCTTCTCAGTACTTAAAGGTATTAGATTAAAGTGCAACATGGATTTTGTTGCAAATCGATTAGAGGTGTAAAGAGTGTGCTGTCGGTTAGTATCCCTTGTCTGTGTTGTGGAGGAAGTAGGCTAGCTAGAAGCAGAAGAAGCTATTTGGAATGCTTTCGCCAATGAATTCATAAAGAACATAGTATATAGATTACCTACGACTAGTTCACATTTTATTTTTTTAATGCTAAGGCAATGAACAACCTAAGTTGTGAGTTCCAATTCCAGGTTCTGCACTCTGGCTAGTGTTGCATGCGTTTATACTATTACAGGTGCATTCCTCTGTGTAATAGCAGCCCCCCAGAACCCACCATTTCCTCCCCAGCTCATTGTTTAAGTTTAGAAACAAACCGAAAAGTGTTACAGGGAAAGAGGGATGGAGTGCCACTCAGTACTTAAGTGTGAGAGGGGCATGTGCTTTGAGTTTTAAACCAAAACAAAGCTTCTGTTGTAATCTTGACTTCTGATTTCAGTTGTTTTCACTGTTCAGTTGAAAGGCATCTTCACTTCCCTCCGTTAAGCGTCTTTTTTTTCCCCCCAACAGCATGGTGAGGTAATTCCCCAACAGCGTTGCGCTATGGGTAGTCACGTCAAAAGTTGACCTTTTTATAAAATTTTGACCGAATTGCTAACTAATAATAATGGTATCTGTGGGTGACATAGAGTTGTTGAATTCAGACACCAGCCCTTAATGAGACCTTCTGGTAGCAGGTTAACATAAGAGGATTTAAACTTGTAAAATATTCTGCCTAATGGAGCTTTAAATTGCAGACGTTTGCACAGCACTCCATTTTCAGGCCCAAAAGTACATGCATCATCAGAAACGGCACACACACAAGATGGACTAATTGAAAAAAAAAAAGTGCTCATAAGAGTCTACCCTGCCTCCCCCCCCCCCACCTTCCCTCCTCCCCATGTTTCTTTACTACCAACTTTGCTGGAGTAATTACTGCCACATTTCACGCCAGGTCGATCAATCTGAATTTTTAATTCCCATGTAGTTTACAGTTCATCGCTGTCCATCGCACAGTGCTCATATCTTCTGTCCTTTAATAGATTTCTTCTTATAGTTTGTTTTAGTGGAGAGACGTAGAGGGGATTTTATGTAACTACAAAGAACAGTTGGATCTAAAGTAATTAACGAATTGATTACGACAAGGAGACAAGTAAGGATTTTTACCTTTACAATGCGTTTGCATGTTTCACACTATACTGTGTATTTGTACATCCAGCAGATGGGAATACGAAAGCCTTCTTAATTTAACTTGATATAAAAAATATTTACTTGACACTATAGATGGTTTGTACTATTGTAATAATTTGTATTGTAATCATATTTCCTTATAATATTCTATAGATGTTCATAATGTGACCTATCGCTTGTATAAATCTAAAACGGTTAATGATGTTTTTGCCCTCAGAAAACTACTTGCAGGTCTCTTAGGTTGAAAACAACAAACTACATTTTGTGGTGTAGAGATACTGTAGATCTGATCTTTTGTCCGTTTTGTAGTTACGCCCTACAGAACCTGATCAATTAGAACATTTGTTCTAGAATCTTTTTTTCCTCCCTTTCTCTGCACCCAGCCTTTGCCTTGATTTACTTTTCTAAAGTAATAAGACACCTGTTTCATAGCACTTGGACTCAGTTCAGTGTTTGGAAAGGAACGGAAAGGGAGACTGCAGCTTTTACACAGATTGAATTGAGGGGCTGACAGTAAGTGTATTTCACATTTTATTTGGTGAGTGCACATAAATCAAATTGGGTTTCTTTGCATCTCTGGACAAATACCATTTACTCTGCCAATAATCTTTAAGCTTAATTATCTTAAAAATGTGTTCTGGAAATAATTTATTTAAAATAAAATCCAAATTACCAGTGACATGAAACATTTAAATTTCCTACCCAGCTCACTGTTTTATGTATGAAAACCCAACAATGGTAATTCCATACACAAATTGAAGAGTGTCTCTTTAAAATGCTGTATTTAGTTCAGTAGCAATTGATATTTTCCTGTAATTTGGTCAAATTCAAAGTTTCTGAGCCTCATTTAAATGGAAAGACCTTCAGACTGGTTACTAGAAATACAAGAGCAATGTAACATAGTTCATCTATTAGATTCAGAGAGAAGCAAACCTAGATGTTTCTATATTCACCTGCATATCACAGTGGCTGTTCTGTTTTCAAACAACACAAAGTGTAACAATAAAAAAATGCATAGAGCCTGAACACATTTTAGGAGCCCCCTGCTACTACAAATGATATATCAGGTTATGATTAACTGTGACTTTACATAATCTGGGTTTTAGACAAGACTGGTGAGAAGGAAGCCAGCTGCAACATGGTCTCATTGATCATTGTCAAATGGTTATGCTTGTGCAAAGTACATAATCGTTTAATTGTAATCAAATTTAACTTAATTTAACTTCAAGGTCAGTTCCAAGTCTAAATTTGGAAAATGACAAGTCTGAATTTATTTCTTTTTTTCTCAGAAAAGGAGAGCTTTCCCTTCAAAAGTGATTCATTATGTGATTTATTGTCAGATTTGCAAATAAACTCGTATCTGAGAGGCTTTCATACTTGGAATTGAGCCATCTCATTAGCCAATGGTTGTGATAGCAATAGGACGTGATGCCAAAGTCAATAGTCATATTGTCTGGAACAAGGCCTTGAGAGCTGTGTGGGTCCCATTGCATCTTCCACTTCAGAATTATGAAGCGAAATCACAAAAATGTATGTTTTAGGTGAGCCTCAGCTGTGGAGCCACCTAGTAAGCTGGAGTTGACATATGTTACAACATAAAAGGTCTTGACCTTTCTAAAGATGGCTTTAGTTTTGCTCTAGTACAAAGTTTCATTTTCACCACCTGTTCTGTCAAAGGGGATTAGGGTCAGAGAGGATCTGGAAAACATATTTAAGGGACTTTTGTCAAGCTTTGTCCTTAAGTCGTTTTCTATTAGAAACACTAATTAAAATTAGGTTTACATTATGGGTAAAATTAGAGTTACAGTTAAATTAGGGTTACATGAACTAGGATATATTGAACTAGGATCTACAATGCCCTTGGTTAACTCTTCACTCTCTGCTATGTCAAGTGAGGGTTAAAGGTGAAATTCATCGTAGGATCTTGACGGTAGATCCTCTCATTCAAAATAGGGTTAGGGTTACCCTAGGGTTCAAAATAAGACAAATTGTCACATTATTGATCAAAACCCCTAAGGCTAATGTTGAAGACTTTTGACTCTGTGGGCCCACAGCTGCACTGAAGCATCTTGCGTGATTTCCAAAGTGGCTATTTAATCTTAGTGACCGACACCCATATGGTTCTTTCATAAAATCCCTAAAATATCGTCTTTCCATTCCTTCTGTGTCATTCATGCTTTTGTATTTAGAACATTCTAAGGCAATTTCCTATGACTATTCAAAAGTAAATTCTGTGTCACTACAATTGATACTAGGTAAGTTATGTGTATCATGGTAAAATTAAAATAAATATCACCAATAATAAGGTGGCATTGATACATTTATATCAGTTGGAAGAAAAAGGGAGCATTACATTAAAGCAAGGGACTAAATGTAAAGAGATTCTTTTAATCAGATAATTATCTATTTTTTTATTAAAGAAATGTTTTCTTGTTTTAAGCCTGGTAACAATTGTACATTCTTAACACCTGAACAAGACTTACACAAGATGCTTATTACATTAATTGCATGAGCACATGCCCTTCACAGTAAAACATGCTATTACTGAAACAGTTTAATGCTAAAAATTAAAAAAATATATATATAATTAAAAAAATTAAAGCATCCTAGCCTTAAACAAAAGCCCGGACATCGCGTGTCTTTTAGACGTGATGATCATCCCTTAAATTCAAATACTGTATTTGTATCTTGTAGCAAGGAATATGCATACACAGATGGGTTCGGTTTAGACAGAGCCCGTCTGACAAGTTTATTCACAGCTGACACAGGTATAAATCAAGGGTTAGGGTTAGGCTAGGCCCCAAAGTGGAGCCTTCCGTGTCCATTTTCTCTTTCTCGCTGTGCTCTGCCGACCTTCTGGTAAAGGGGTTACAGTTGATTAGTAATTTTCTACACCTGCTTCCAATTCCCAGAGAGTCCCGTGAACTCTCTCTCTCCCACTCAGGCACCTTTGCGGATCAGGTCGGTCAGGGGGCTGACCAGGTCCGTATAGCTAGCTATGAACTGTCTATAGTACCTGGCCAGCCCTAAGAACCGCCTCATGTCCTTTTTGGACTGCTGCGGGCAGGCTGCAATAGCTGTCTTATCTACCTGTGGACGAACCTGCCCACTGCACGCTGCCCAAGTGGTACCGTACCTCCCTCTGTCCTACTTCACACTTCTTCGGATTGGCCATGAGCCCCGCCTGCCAGAGTGACTCGAGCACTGCGGCCACCTGCTGCACATGCTGCTCCCAGGTGTCACTGTGGTTGATGACATCGTCAATGTAGATAGATAGATATTTTATTCATCCCCACGGGGAAATTCACATGCGAAGTCGGTCCAGGAGTTCGTCCACCTGTGGCATCGGGTATACATCGAACCCTGACACCCCATTAACCGTCCTGTAGTCTACACAGAACCTAGTGGTCCCATCCTTCTTTACCACCAGAATGATGGGACTGCACCAGGCGCTGTGCAACTCTTTCTGGACCACTTCTCTTTTGTGTGCCAGCAGTGTGTAGGGTTCGAATCGGCAAAGTGTGAGTGCCATGGTCGGTCAGTTTTGGAAACCGGACTCGGGAGACGACCGAAAACAGTGCCTTCACAAGACTCTTGGCGGAGATGCAGCACTGCTTCAGGTATCGCGTTGCATAGTTCACCAACACTAACACAAAGCGATAGCCGCGAGAATTCTCAAATGGCCCGATGAGGTTGGTCCATGCCCAACCGGTTGAATGGAACCCCCATCAATGGCAATGGACACAAAGGTGCCCTCGGGATTGCCTAGCTGGCAATCTGGGCAAAACTCACACCATTTGTGTACGTCCGCTCAGAATCGGGCCACTATTCGCTTTAGTGTCTTTTTACTCCCTATGTGGATGTCGCGACTCACCTGATACAATGTGTCTATTAATTACAATATGAGGGAATGTGACTGCTGAGTTAGGGCGTACCAGCTGACCATCAATTTATATCACGCCAGTGTCATCACAATGCTGCTCCAGGAGGAAATCTTCCACAGCGGGAAACTGTGGAACCAACTGAGTCTTGTAAATGGTAAATGGACTGCATTTATATAGCGCTTTTTTTGTAACAAACAGGCAACCCACATCATTGCCTCACATTCACACATTCACACACCGATGGTGGTGTCTGCCATGCAAGGCGCCGCAGTTAGGGTAAGGTGTCTTGCTCAGGGACACCTCGACACTTAAACAGACGTCAGCGGGTATCGAACCAGTGACTTTTTGATCGCCAGATGACCTGCTCCACCCCCTGTGCCACTGTCGCCCCGATGAAGCCTCGAATGGTTCCTCCCTCTCCTGAGAGAGAGCCGGATGACCGCAGCACTGCATGGTCGCTGAGCACAGCGCACATCTCACATGTCCCTACCAGTTGTGAAGGCACCCCTACACATTCCCCCACCAACCTACTAAACCCAGTCCAATCAGTGCCCAGGATGGACCTGTACGGGAGTTTGAGCGACTACTTGTGGGTCGGGACTTGTCCCCCCTTCCACTGATCCCCGTGGTCGCCCCTGTGATCCTCCCGGTCCTCCCGTCCTGGGCTGACCCAGCGTGCCATCTCCACAGGCAGGCCCTCCAAGAACTGCTCCATCGCTATCTGCTCTACCACTTGATCCCCAAGCTGCCGCCAACAAATGGCCGTGTCGATGATTCGCCAGCAGGAAATGAAGGGCCGGTCACCGTCCTCCAGCTGCTGAGCCACCGTCTGTGGTCCTCAGCGCTCTGGCCTGTGTGCTCTAGTATGGCACACTTCACTGCTGGGTAGAGGCAGACTGTGTGCGGCCAACTGTGCCTTCCCAGATAGCAATGGGAGCAGCCGCACCGCCCAGTGCACAGCCGGTCACCTGCTCGCCACCGCCGCTACCTCGAATGAGGAAGGCCTTTTTCCAAATAATAATGTCCGGCGTAGGCACAAATCGCGACTCTGTCTCCGTTCCTCCTTGTACCGTCAAATGCAGCAGCACCTGAGCCTGGGCATTAAACTGCTGCTACAGGGCTTCCTGCTGCTGCCTTCTGTTCCTGCATTTTGGCTAAACGGCCAACCCTCTCTGCTATGACAGTGACCTGAGTTGTTTCTGTCATTTCTTCCATCTCTGCCACAGCCTGGTTTGGGCGCAACTGTAGTAAGGAATAGAACACTGTCTCCAGCTCAGACATTGCTAAAGTACACCCATACCTCCACATCTCTTAAATAGTCTCTGCCTTGCTGGTTGTCTGGAATCTGTGGCAGTTGATTTTATCCTCAATTAACCTCATCACACTCACTTGCACGCACGCACACACACACACACACACACACACACACACACACACACACACACACACACACACACACACACACAC
>JAODLI010033698.1:0-19179 GCA_027575585.1 Percopsis omiscomaycus | reverse complement strand
GGGTAGTCTTCTGACATTTACTCGCCAAACGGAAAATCTACCCGCCATTGGCGCTTGGCGGGTGTTAATTTCGGACCGTGCTAACACCCCTTGGTGGGCATCCCATTGTTTGTCCCATCCCATGTTTCAGGGTGGTGTATGGGTTTAACTACTCTACACTGGTCATTCAGCAGGCACTTTTATCAAAAGCAACTAACAGTAAAGTCTCGTACATCCTCGTTTTACAGTTTTATTCGAAATAACTCTTTTGTCTCTTCTGTGTATCTATCTTGTGTGTGAACGCATAAAAAGTACTTCATAATTTGCCCAACCAGGACTGCTTCACTTATAATGGAGATCCAGTTTTACCAGTTTTACCAGTTTTATTAAAATTTTATTTATCTTTTCTTATTTTAAGGCTCATATGCGCTGTCCAAGAGAAAGACGGTGTGTCTTCTTGCTGGAAGACCTCCTGAGGGACAAGGCTCCCTGACCTGCATAAACACAGAGGATGAGGTCTATTTCTGTGAAATGTGGGCTTGTGAAACCCTTTGAGACTGTTTCCATTTTGATTTCAATTTTTAATCGTGAATGGAATAACATCCTTAAATTAGCTTGAGAGTACTTCTACCAGCAGGGACATTGATCAGCTTTGTAGACGCGTTAGAGGAATCCTTTGTGAGAAACAATGGAAGTCGGTGGAGCTTGAAACGTTGCTTATACCGTTATTTTTCAGTCCAAGTCTTGCAAGGTCAACAGCTCAGCCAAACATGCTCCATTATCACAGTAGTTAACAGTTGCAATTCTCTCTGACCATCGACCTCTTAATGTCTCTGGGACGCAAAGCTTACTGTATGATACAATGTGGCCCTGCTGCCAAAGCTACAAAGCTACTTACCTCTGTCCAGGTGCAGTCCAGGTCCAGGTCCGCCCTTGTTGAGCTCCGCCTGCAGCTGTCCATTCTTTCGTGACAACTGCACCATCCTCTGTAGGGCAGAGATATTTGAGAAGGCTATCATATTGGTACACACACACACACACACACACACACAGGTGGCTCTAGCCTACGTGGTGCCCTCTTATGTGAAAGACAGTGGTGCCCCTGTAGCTCTTCTTCGTCAGGTCCTGTTCAATTCGTACCATTAACTAAAGCAAGATAATTTCTCTCTAAAGCATAGGCTGCATTTGTTGGATCTGTTAGTTCTTGAGAGGACTATGTGAAGTAAGTTACAGATGTTTCAAATATCTGGCTTCCTCTCAAATTGAAGGCAAGCACCTAATGCTGCAATTTCTTTTTGTGATTTCACAAATCTTATGAACCAATCATAGAGAAGTGCCAGTTGTCCTGTCCACCAGGTGTGAGATAGCAGCGTCTCATATAAGTAGGCTGCATCCCATATACTGTGTATGAGTTTGTGGGCTCGAACCAACGACATTGAAACCATCCATCCATTCGAATGAACCATCAATACATGTGATTATTACTGACTGAGGAAAATGTATTTTAGTTGCAGCACTGGCCTCCTCCACTAGATGGCAAGTGCCTAGTCTGCCTATATAAATGCCCCCAAAAAGCCCCCTCTGCACACATACCTGCTCCAAATGGGCGTTCCTGTTTTTCAGACAGGATACTGTATCTTCATTAATCTCTTTCAGTATTTTGTAGTGGTCCCTCTCCTGTCTTAGGGTGTTGTTCTGCATTAGAAGCTGGGGATACTGAATCAACAGTGGCTCCAGCTCCGCATATGCTTTTACCACCCAGTTGGTCATTGCGTTCTTGTAAGCCTCTACAGCAATAGCCACCTGTGTCTTCTGAGCCTCGGCATTGGCCTGTTTCTCCTTCTGTAGCCTGGGAGAGTGAGGAGTCCACACACACAGTAGCAAACCCATTATAAACATACATAGACACACACACATACATATACAACTGCATTTATGAAAGAGAATAATCAAATTGTGCACATTGCACCTGATATGTTCCAGAATGTTCTTCTTTTCAATCTCAAGGATTTTCTTTTTGTAATCCACATGTTGAATCTGCAACAGTTTCTTCAGCAATTCTGTTTGGTCCAATAGCTCCTGTCTCTTACACTGGCAAACCCCTGATATTGTCTTTGTCCCTTTAGGGGAAACAAGAGAGGACAACTGTCAACTTTTCAAAATACGGAATGTGACACATCATACACTAAACCAGCAGGTTCTAATGAATTCTAGGTAGGGGACACTGCAGAAAAATTGGTCAAAATTATGACCTGGAGGCCAAGTTGGCCATGGTCCCTCCTGTAGAAAAGCAAATGGTTCCTGAATTTGTAGTTCTAGAACCATAGTTCCAGACAATTTCAGTGTGGTGGAAAAGAGGCTTACTAGCTACTAGTTGGTTTAGTACCCTGGCAGCCTTACTCTTGCCACTGAGCTCCACATGAAATGAAACCCCTAACCCTGGCAGCATTAGTGCTTTGACCTTACGTATGACCTCATTCTTCTCGGACAGTTCTCTGATGCTCCTTTGGTTCTCTTCTTGTTGCTGTCTGAGCAGGAGCTTGTGCTCGTCTCTCTGCTTTTCCTCCTTCTGCCGGGCAGATGCAAGGCGCTCCTGCAAGGAGGCCACATCCGCCTCCTTCACCACCACGAGGTTTTTCAAATATGCGATGACATCATTCCTGTCCTGCTTCAGACGGGCATAGCGATAGTCTGTGCCACGCAGCTCAAGCGCCAGCTGGTTACAATCAAACTTGCAGCTGAGAGTACAAGTAGCACAGAAAGTAATGTCATCACAACTGCCAAACTACTAAGGTTCAAAGGCCATATTGCTGCCATTATTCTGACAATTCCTGGTTACATTTTAAATTGCTTATTTGGATACCAGTAGGGTGAGATAAAGATACAATCAATCATTTCTTTAAGGCCAAATTAGGTGAAGTTAGGAATATATAAAACTAGATTAAGGATGGGCTTACTTTGAATATGGCTAGGGAAAAAAAGACTATGCTGATTGCATGTCATTGTGTAAAGTCGACATAACAGTTTTTTTCATAGTCTGTTAAAACAGTGATTAATTTTGGCCAATAACAGCATTTTTCCTTGTATTTTAACGCCTTTAACAGTTTCCCCCACAAAACAGCATTTTCTTTTTCACAGCCAATAATATTTAACTTAATTTACCCAATCAATAATAACCAAGACCACAGTTCACTACCTATTTTACAAGAATTTTACTGTTGTCTATTTGTTTATGTGGCATGTTTATTTAATCCATGTTAAATTAGGTGATGCAATAATTACAATATTTCATTTTTAATATAGTGTTTTTAGAGAGGGATACATGGAGATGCATGCATCATAGTTGAGCATGTGTGTTTTTCTACATTTATGATGTAGCCTTTTCTTGTTGTAAGGGTATTTTCTTCCACTACTCTGTTCACTAACCTCAAAAGTTCTGCTGGCTTCAAATGTTGTAAAATAAAATATCCACTAGATGACATGTTCTTTCAAGTTTTACTAATTTGTGTTTTAAAATGCATAGAGTAAATTTACAATTAGGTCATTTAGCAGACGCTTTTATCCAAAGCAACTTACAATTGCATGCTACTATTACATGGAGCAGATAGGGGTTAGGCCTCTTGCTCAAGGATGCTTGTAGGTAGGCCAACTCTGGGGCTCAAACCCACACCTAGACCACTAGACTTTCATGCAAATCATTGACAGTTAAACTCTCTCTTGCCAGTGTACCATTGAAACTAAGTAAAGTCCAAACAACACACACATATATATCTACATGTCCTTGTGTGATAATAATTAAAGATAGGGTGCACGATCTTGGAGACTAAGCTAGTGTTTGAAAGAATACAAGCGAAGAAATTCCAGCCTCTTCCTTCTGACCCCCCTCCAAAGCCACTCCAAAACACATAAACACCCACTGCCTGACAACTGCAGAGCTGTGAGGACGAATCTACTAGAAAGCACAGCATGGGATTGTATATAACTACCTCATGGCTTACATTCACCATGTAAGATAACGCCTAACATTATCATTATGAACGTAAACAACGGACATGGCTATTGTTAGTACTCACAACTGTCAAGCTAGCATGTTAGTATTGTTTGATGCAGTAACTTATGGCTAACTAGCAACAGGTACAATGTTAGATTTCAGGCAAAGCTAAAAGCATCAACAATGTTAGCGATAATACATTATCCATAATGATTGAAGACGAAACCGCTCTAGTACTTTTACTATTTTTGCAGTTACCATCAGTGACACATTGACGTGATTTTTGTATTACTCATAACATATTATAACACATCGTTTTGCAGGTTAAAACTTTGTGTCCATTTGTGGTTATGATGGTCAGTGGCTTCTCTGTATATGTATAGTATGTTGACCTGGCAGGCACCTTAGACACATAAGTCCTCTTCAAGGACAATATTATCTGTTCAATAAAAATATCCAATCATGTTTGATCTATTGCTTTACAGACCAGATTTCAAGGATTTTTACATTTACATTTACAGCATTTAGCAGACGCTTTTATCCAAAGCGACTTACAATTAGTACATTTGTCAACAGTTGAACCGGTTAACCACCAGTTTAAGGATTGGACTAAAATCCTGAAAATTATGAATGCCTTTTCCAGCATAAACAAGCAAGCAATTACATTTTATTATCTCTTTACATGCTGCACAAATAACAAGCAAATGTGGTTTGACACTTTTTTATAAAATTTTTTGGAACACAACAAAAAATATAAGCTAATATAGAAATATTTTTACCTATATAAGATATATTTTATAATTACCATAAACAACATATACACGAAGGAAGAAACAGCGAGGTTTACTGGCTGTTTATTATAAAAACAGGTCAGTGTTGGCTAACACGTAAGGCTGTGCATGTGGCATCATATGGGTGCTGTCTCCTCAGTACCAAAGAACCTTCTTCGCAGGATAGCGCTCTGGTTGTCCGCCATGTAACTGGAGTCCTTCTCCAAATTCAGTGTAAACTCCACGTCCAAGACTTCTTGTTGTACACCTTGCTGTACCTGGCCTAAGAGAAAGAAGTTTAACCTTAGAGAAATGTTAATTTTACCTTAAATTGCATAGTAGTTTGCATTTCCACATAATATGCCATCAACACACTAAAACACCATACATTTTGTTCTTGTTTCAAAAACAAACAATGTAACTGTATTTCTCATAATATTGGATCTGCCTTGACTCAGCACCTATACATTTATTGACTAATATGCATAGAAGTACCTATAATATAACATAGGCTATTTTTTGACCCCCCATCTATTGGCTGGGGATGTGGCGATTGTAGTCCAGGACAGCCAAATAACATTAAGGTAACATTACGTGTAAACATTGTCCTTTTTTACACAGCGTTTTCAAGGCGGACTATTGCGCCTTCATTCCGCCTCACCGTTCTGTGCAAAAGGTACAGAGACGGAATGGGGGATCAATGTTGTTCCATCGGCAGAGGTGGTACCGGTAGTCAGAGAGCAGAAGCAATGCCACTTACACATAGCTAAGGTTGGCGGTGTGCTAGTAAGTAGCTAGCCAACGTATGGCTACATAGTTCAGGAAAAAACAGTTCAGTTCAAAAACAAAACAGATAATTACCTTTCCAACAGAAATACAGCCACCATGGCGTCACTTCTTAGCCCTTCAGTTCCCACAGTTGTCGCCATCGTGGAAAGCCAAGCCGATGTTCACTCTGGTTTGACTTCTTGCATTATCTAACCTGTTTGTGGTCGTAGCTTTCTCTAATTCTGTTTATCCTTTTCTCTGCCATTGTGTGACTGGCTCGCTAGCTTTTATCTATATGTCGGCCTGCAGCCTGCTTAGCCATGTAGAAGTGTACAGTCAGGCTCAATGAGTTCATGAGCAGAGTGGGCGTAATGTAGGTAGGTAGGGGGAGACAGGGAAGTAAGCCATCCTATCATTGCATTTGGGCTGAATAAATGATTGGACTCACTTTTTACAATCCTGCCACGGATGACATTTTCTTCATATTACTGTCAGACCATTTAATGTACTCACTGCTATCTGGATGTAAAGACAATTTCAAGAGATATAACAAAAAATCCTTCTGAAATAAATCTTGCACCCTGCCCTTAATTCATTTTAATAATGTTAGCTACTTTGACAAGATTAAGAACAATAAACTTTAAAAAAATAATAATCCCTCTTTGCTAAGTAACGTTACAGAACTACTGAGCAATTATTGACTGTTTGAAGAGTGAATGATAACTTTCGATTATTGTAATTATTGACTGTTTTGAGGAACGAATGATAAACCTTCGAGTAATGTGCAAATGCATAGGTCAAGTAACCTTATTAACGTACATGATGCTGTCCTTATTCTAGGAGAATGTTATCTTCTTGCAAAAACTGGTGGTTAACCAGTTCAACTGTTGACAAATGTACTAATTGTAAGTTGCTTAGGATAAAAGCGTCTGCTTAAATGCTGTAACGTTAAGTTTAATGTAATTGTTCCGTTAACGTTACCCCCTTTGAGCGTTTTTACAAGGGGGAGCCCGGGGGAGCTCAGCTTCTTTAAGAAATTTTAGATGGGTAACGTTATCTAAAATATAATTAACGTTAGCTAACTGTTATATAGATGTCTGTAAGTTACCGGTAACGTTAGGCCTATTAACTTCATTACAACTGGCAGCGAGTTGAAGCCGTGGTCCAAATTTAATTCTACGTTTAATGTAGTGCACTAAGATCTATGCACTAAGAAGATTTATAAAAGTCTCACCCATCCAAGGCTTTCGATAAATCTCGTATCTGCAGATTAAAAAATGCATCTGTTTTTTCCGTCATAAATGGCATTTTGACATTCAAGTTTTACCGGTCAATTTTTGTTGTTGTGGCTTTACAGCCATCCAACGGTTATTGCCAGCCAAAACATGCGCCGTTGGATGGGGATGACGTCACTGCATTCATAGACGAGATGTCAATAGTATGGCAAGCCCTTTTAACATTTAAAAGCTAAGTTTTCTGAATAGTCTTTCTGAATAGTCGTAATTACATTTTGGATAGTTGGAATTGTCATTCAAGATATCTGTAACGTAATTGTGATATCTACGTTATATTCCGTTTTGATTAGGCAAAACTGAATTACAGATATCTGCAATAACGTAATTGAAAATGACATTCAACTCGTCACACATCTTAAATGACAATTGAAGATATCTGTAGTTCAGTTTTGCCTATAGGCAGAATGAAAGTTAAAGATATCTCAAACGTCATTATGACTAATGCAAATTATTGTGCATGACGTAGCTCTATTTTAGATATCCATAAATACGTAATTTCCCCTCCCCGTCATACTCAAAGAAGAAGTGGGTATATTTAATTCAGGATAGTCAAACTTAGCTTTTAAATGTTAAAAGGGCTTGCCATAGTGGATTGTCTTGCACGGGCTGCAGCATTAAAAAGACGATTCAAAACATGGTGCTCATTACAAGTTAACACGTGCTATGTGATTTGATGATTTGAACACCACCACGCTCTGCTCCCACCTAAAGTCGGATGCGGGCCTAATTTGCATACAGATATCTGCAACGTCATTCTGCCTAGTCAAAACTCTAATTCAAGATATCTGTAATTACATTTTGACTATAGCAAAATGAAAATTACAGATATCTCTAATCATAATTCATTTCAATATATCCATAACTTCATAATAGATATCTACAATTAAATTATGACTAGGTATCCCAAACTCCAGTTTGAGATATCTATAGATCGTCATTTTGACTAGTCATAATTCCAGTTACAGATATCTACAACGTCATTTTGACTAGTCAAAACTTAATTTAAGATATCTGAAAAGGGGAACATGTAGATATCTTTAATTAAGGTGAATGAAAGATATCTTGAACTGGAGTTATGACTAGTCAGAATCAAATTGTAGATATCTCAAACTGGAATTACGGTACCGTGGCACTACAGTACCGTGGCAGATATCCATAATTCACATAATGGATACCCGCAACTGAATTGTAGATATCTATAATGACAAACCCCATACAAATGAATGGCAAAAGTGACGTAATTTGTCATAGGAAGAATTTCTTTGTGGATATCTGAAATTACAATTATGGATAGGAAGAATGTAGTTGCGGATATCTGAAATGTTCTTTTTGACTAGGCAAAACTGAATTACAGATATCTGCAACACATATCCAGTCTAGCTGTTAAATGTTTAAACGGCTTGCCATACTATCGAAGCTAGCCGAACCTGAGACGAATCCACTGGTGCCGGATAATCTAAATGGGCTATTATAAGAACATATTTGCATATTTTTTTAATTATAAATAAATACAATTTCATTTTCAAAACATCTATGTGCATAATGTGCATTGTTTTACTTGTTTAACTTATCTCTCTAATGGTTGACCTTTTTATAAGCCTATAGGCTACTAGGTTTGCAAAAAATTCCAATTGCGTCTTGTTCTGGTTGTCTTCTTTGCCCACATAAAAAAATTGGAGATTTCTACTGTAGAAATGTAAAGAAATTTTAAGAAAAGTTAAACAGACCCCAACAGTAAATGGTCATGTTTGGTCTTTTATAAAAGAATATTTTAATAGGTTTGCTCATAATTGCAATGGTTTCCTGTTCTAGATGTCCCTCTCTATGCCTGCATCAAATATGGAGACATTCTAGACCTACTGTAGAATTTTCTAGATAAATTAAGTTAAAATCAGCCCTAAATTTAATGATACATATGTTAGCCATGTTTGGCTTTCAGGATTTAAGAGTGTAATTTCTTAGAAATACCATAGACTGTCAGCTATCAATGAATAAAATGCTCTGTGAGAATATCTGCTCTGGTTGAGCCCCTGCCCCTGCTTGAGAGACGCAGGAAATGTGAGAGGCTGCAGTTTACGAGAAACTGGCAACAAAAACGACAGCACATACGGCACTAACAGGTGAACAATGCCCGATGGTGTGAACCATCACCGGAGGAACTTAAATAGTCCTGCAAAATCACACCATGCAGGTGTGCAGATGATCTAATGCCACACAGGTGTTGGGGGTAGGGCTGTGCAAAAAAATAAATCGATACAGCAATATATCGCAACATTTATTTTCGCAATATATCGATTTCCAGCTAAAAAATCGATTCTTTAAAAAAAAAATTTTTCAATTTTTATTTATTTTTATAAAGATTCTCGTTTTAAACGGTGTGTGAGCTACAACTACTAGATGTCGCAGTATGGCTAGTTGCCTAGAATTGACGGACCCTATTTCTGGTAGAGTGAAATTTGCATGCAACATGACAGACGCAGCTGACAAAATTACAGCAGCTCCTTAAAAATATAAAGCCGATGTGTGGTATTTCAGCCTCCCATCCTTCTTTCGCACCTGTAGGGGATTAGCCCCACAGGTGCATCCCATTTGTATTAATTTTGGACACTATTTAAGTTTCCCGACAGCATTAGGTGCTGTCGGTCATTGTTTTGGTGTGTCTACGTAGAACCCACGTAACCTGGCATTTATGTTTTGTTTTTCGCCTATTGGCAGTTTCAGTTTTCATTCAACTACGAGCCGAGCTCGATAAGCCTCTCCTCGCTGCCTCAGCGTCTCTGTTCCGGCTCGCGCCTTGCACTCGCCACCTCCGCCCATTACAGAGACACAGGAAACGTGACACATTCACCTTCACCTGGGTTAAATAATTTTATTACATATATGTAAACACCAGTGTGGGTAACGCATTAGTTTAATCACGACAGACAGTCCAAGCTGGAAACCACCGCGCTTTGGTATCCGTTCATGCCTGTTGGTAGAAAAAGAGCCTTGTTAGGCCTATATAAATAATCCAAAATGTATCAAATAATTTATGGTGTAAAGGCCGTCCATGCAAATAAAAATGTTTTTCTGAAGCGACTTCCTGATTATATAGACTTACATTTGTCTGTAACAAGTAATGTAACGCATTACTGTTCCTAAATTCATTAATCACATTACAGTTAATAATCAAACATGTAGTTACTTGCAAGTGAGTCTTGTTCTCGCACTTTGTGCTCTTTGGGCTGTTTTTTTTACCGACTTTACTGTCAGCTTTGTGGTATAATGTTATTAAAGAAAATAAAAGAAAGATATTGTGTATGTCCTCTGTATTTGGATAGGGATTTGTGCTGATATGTGGCCATATGTAAAGTTTAACATTCTAGGCCTATTGTTAAGTGGCAATTATGTGTCAATGCATCGCAGGCCATGTTGCGGAGTAACAAAAAAGTAATTAACGAGTAGTGTAGCAAATTACTTTCTACAGGTAGTAAAAAAGTAAAGTAATGCATTACTTAAAAAAAAAGTAATGAGTAATGTGTAATTCATTACTTTGAGTAATGACCCCAACACTGTTAAACACACACACAAGTCTAAATGCTCATTTTATTTTATCTAGTTCACAACCTTGTCTGGTCCTTCATGCTCACCCTGCATAATACATCCATGTCGCCCTGACAGTTCCTGTGATTTCACGGTCACTGCTTCAGCTCAAACCCTCCATGACGTCAACCATAGATTTTCTGAAGAACGGGGTTGAAGCTCCAAGGTTGCTGGCTCTGGCCGTCGCCATCTTGGTAGTGTCTGACTCCTGCCTAACTCCCGGCTGTATATAATTAATGGATAAATTGATGGCCTAATATAATTTTAACTAATGAGTTATATAAAAATGTACCCCCCATACAGTTGTCATGAACGGGGAAAATAACTATATAGACCAAAACCGTTTTTTGTAACAGGATCTAAACATGTATATTTCTGCTGTAAAGTTTTAACACTGGGGTCTGTGGAGATTGACTCAAATGGCCATTAGAGGATTTTGGCACTTCCGCGTTGGATTAATTTTTCAGCACCGGAGGTCGCTGCTTGCCGAAACCATAGTAATGGCCAAAAAGTCTATTGGGTAATGTAGTGTTTAGTCCTGTTCAAAATTGGAAGACTTTATTTCTTAGAAACGAAGTTGAAGCATTCATAAACGAGGCCACGCACATCATCCTATAGTATAGATATATATTTCAGGAAACCGTCCCGATTCTATGTTGTATAAAAATGCCGTTATCCTTATAATAACAATATCACATTATAAAATCCCACACGCATTTTTGCTTCCGGAACCACTTCCGGGAACAAATCCAGTTTCCGTTTCCGGATACTATTGTCACTCTTCCGCAGCGCGCTGTGCGTTTTTTAGTTAGTACAATCTAGGTTAATATAAACGATTGTTACTGTTGGTTTTATCTTAATAACAGTTGCAGACTTTTTATTGAATAAGTTGAACCGAAAGATCCACCAAGATGCCGCGAATTATGATAAAAGGTGGCGTCTGGCGCAACACAGAGGTACTTAATAGCTAAGCACTAACATTTATCCAATGGGGTCCCATTAGCATGAAGCTAATCGCTATGTCGCTAGTCACTTTACTTAGCTTGGTTAGTTGTGCTGTATTTATGGGTCTTCTCGCGCTGTACACAATTCATGTTCATTTAAAGAGTGATGCAATCAGACACTTCAGATAAAGTTGCTCTGTAGCGGTCTCCTTACTGGCTCGTGTCAATTTGCAAACCTAGTAGCGTGCACCTAGTTGCACACCCTATAAGAAGTTAATTGAAAAATAAATTAACAGAGAGAATACTGTTTAGTGGTGTTTCTGAAACTAAGGATGTAACGTAATTGTTTCCACAATTTATAAAGTAAAAAGAGGTACCGACTCCCGCCTCTGTCTTGTGTTTTGTATTGTTGTCCAAATCTGAACCATTAGCATCCTATATGTCGATGGATGTTCATGTTTTTTGTACCTGCCTCATTCCTTACCTGTTCGTGTCCATCTCTGTTTAGGATGAGATTCTCAAGGCAGCTGTGATGAAATATGGGAAAAATCAGTGGTCTCGTATTGCTTCCCTGCTTCACCGCAAGTCTGCCAAGCAGTGTAAAGCCCGATGGTGAGTAAAGGCTAAGATCAACCAAGCGTAACATACTGGTCTTTTTCATGCAAAATAATCGTACGTAAACTAGATGTATTATCCAATTTTTTAGATCCAAAATTCCATGGTAAATTCCATACAGGGTGCTGCAAAAAGGCGTGTCTTTTTTCTGCTCTCATGAGCTATGTTTCATCCTCCCTCTCTACCTTTATTGGGCTCTTATTTGCTACCAATGCAACTTGGGTGTTTGCCAACAACCAAAGATTCAACGTGCTGAATTGGCGGTAACGGCCACAAAAGACTTGCAGACATCGCCAGACGACCTCCGCCAAGCGGCGACACCATTTTCCACCAAGATTTAACGTGCCCCCTGCTGTGTCGGAAGACATCTACTTGGTAGATGCTAGGCTTAAGGCTTCTGCGTCAAATCGACGTCGTAGCTATGGTATAGCCGCGTACCCTACGTTGTACTCTACACCGTAGGCTGGTGCACATCACCTCAAAAATGTAAATACATGTTGCGGCGACACAGATCGCAACAACTTTTTCAGGGACTTGTGGGTGTGTGGGCTATTTCTGTATGGATGACCTGCTTTGGAATTGTGATCTATAAAGATCGCAATTCCAATATGTCTTCCAAGCATAATATTGGTGTAATTATCAGATTTGCTGAAAATAAATATTTTTATATGCCTTGAACATTACTCAAGAGACCTAAATCTAATTTAGGAGATAACACCCAGGACCTTTCAACTGTTGAACAATCTAATTGACCACAAGGATATCCTGCCCCACCTACCAACCAAGCCACTTTCACAGTTATTCCTGTTTGTTATGATTGTCTGTTTGCAGGTACGAATGGCTGGACCCCAGCATCAAGAAGACAGAGTGGTCGCGAGAAGAGGAGGAGAAGCTACTTCATCTGGCGAAACTGATGCCCACACAGTGGAGAACCATTGCTCCCATCATCGGACGTACAGCCGCACAATGTCTGGAACACTATGAGTTCCTGCTGTAAGAGGCCATCATTTTGGACTCAGATCCATCTTGAATGAGGAGCTATGGACTCGGGTTTACCAAACACTCAATGATACTTTGCTCTGTGTATGTCCATGCAGAGACAAGGCAGCCCAAAGGGATAATGAGGAGGATGTGGGCGATGACCCCAGGAAGTTAAAACCCGGAGAGATTGACCCGAACCCTGAAACTAAACCTGCCAGGCCCGATCCGGTGGACATGGACGAAGGTGCTCTTAATACTGGGACCGCTGTTATCTTTTAAAAAAATAATTTAGTTTTAAAAAATTAAGTCAACTGTATGTGTGTGTAGATGAGTTGGAGATGTTGTCTGAGGCCAGGGCAAGACTGGCCAACACTCAGGGTAAGAAGGCGAAGAGGAAGGCCAGAGAGAAACAGCTGGAGGAGGCCAGGTAGGTTTTGTATGGAGGTTAAATGCATCAATCCCATTACTAATGCACTCCCCCCCTCCTCTCACTTTTATTGTCTTTTCTTCTGCCCATCTCCGTATTTCACTCTCTCTTGCTATCTCTCTGTGCCTCCAGGCGCTTGGCGGCGCTCCAGAAGCGCAGGGAGCTCCGAGCTGCAGGAATAGACGTGCAGAAGAAACGGAAGAAGAAGAGAGGAGTGGATTATAATGCTGAAATCCCCTTCGAGAAAAAACCAGCCCAGGTGACCAGTGACACGAGTACACAAACCAGAAAATAAACCCAGTGAAACACAGAGAATGCGTTGGTCTTAAAGTAATGCTGAACTTTTGTTAAACCCTCGACTCAGTTGCTTTCCTCAATAAGATTTATTGTTTATTTTTGTGTCCATGGTTTGTGTGTGTGTATGTGTGTTTAGGGGTTCTATGACACCAGCATGGAGCAGTACGAAGGTTTGGAGCCAAACTTCAAACGACTCAGACAGCAGCACTTGGACGGAGAACTGCGCAAGTTAGTATTTCTACAGTAATGTACTGTCCTGCTTTTTAAATGTATGCATAAACTGTAGCTAGGGGCAGGATAGTCTAGAGGTTTATGTGTTGGACTCCCAGCCGGAAGGTCGTAGGTTCAAGCCCCAGATTTGGCCCAACTGTAAGCATCCTTGAGCAATATGCCTAACCCCTATCTGCTCCATGTAATAGCATCATGTAATTGTAGGTCGCTTTGGATAAAAGCGTCTGCTAAATGACCTAGTTGTAATTGTAGCTACATTTAGCATTTTTAGATATATTTCAGCTCTCCTATTCATGGTATTACATCAAAAAGATCCTTTCTGTTGCCTTACTGTCTCTATTCATTGTGTGTGTAGTGAGCGTGAAGAGAAGGAGAGGAAGAAGGATAAGCAGAAGATAAAGAAAAGGAAAGAAAACGATCTTCCCTCGGCCATCCTGCAGACTAGTGGGGTTGGCCAGTTCACCAAGAAACGCTCCAAGCTGGTTTTACCAGCGCCGCAGGTAATATGCTGGATCAACTGGTCCAAACTGATTTTAAAATGTTTTTTTCTGCAATCCAAATAATATACTGGTTTCAACTGCACCAGTTAATATCTAATATGATCTGATTATCCATTGCTGTACTCTAGATTATTATGAAATGGAGTATATAGTGTGAGTTAATGGCAGATATTTGATATATGATTGTGTATCATTCAGATCAGTGACGCTGAGCTGGAGGAAGTGGTCAAACTGGGCGTGGCTAGCGAGGTCGCCCGTCAAGCAGCAGAGGAGAGTGATGGTACTAACTCCGCCTCCTCCGCCCTCCTGTCAGAGTACAGCGTCACCAATACCATGGCAACAGGGCTACGCACCCCTCGAACCCCCGCAGCTCAGGACAAGATCATGCAGGTGGTAACACACTCTTGAGGTTTTAGCATTGTTATTGTTAAAACAATTATTTTTTGGGGGGTGGGGTTCAGAAATTATGCGTTCTGCTGCTTCAAGACACACTTTACTAATTCTCTCCCTGTTTTTCGTCCTCCCTGATTTGTTGCAGGAGGCGCAGAACCTCATGGCTCTCACCAACATTGACACTCCTCTAAAAGGAGGACTGAACACTCCTCTCCACCAGAGTGACTTCAGTGGGGTCACTCCTCAACGGCAGCAGATACAGACACCTAACACCGTCCTCAGTACACCTTTCAGGTAAAAACAAAAGCATGCCTATTGCTAAGGCCATAATCAACTGAGCAGACAGGAGTGAGAACAGCAGGGGCCACACCCTGCTCTTGGATAATTAGGCCTATGTCTATGGCAAGCAGAAATATGACTGTATAGTACGCTACAGCCATAATGAACCCTATATTTGGTTAATCAAGTAGACATACTTTGTTAATAAAAACCTTTGTTTACACTGTACCTCAGGGAAGCGTCAGCTCAATAATGAACTTGACCACGCTCCTTTGAAAAAGCACTGCCATGAATAGGCTATGCGTTTTGTTTTCATATCATCGTTGCAATCTTTTGGACTCATTTGACAACAGTAGGCCTATTATGCTGTATACTGGATAGAGACCAACTTAGGAACCATGGTTGCAAAGTTTGAAAGATGAGCGTTTTGGATAGGGTATTCTTTATGGCTTTGAAAGTTGTGCTTGTACTTGGATACAATTACCAGACTAGGGTTTCCGACTGAGGAATGGGTGAGTAGTCAGAGTAGAAAATGCATTTGGATCTTTCAAGTAGGGCTGGGCGATATGGACCAAAAGTCATATCTCAATATTTTTGGGCCGAATGGCGATATATCAACCTTGTAAATAGTTTTGCACGGTAAACCGGTACTGGTACCGTACCGCAGTACTGATTTTCTAAAATATTTTGGTTGCTGTACTGGAATTTAGATATACCAGTACTTTTATGCGCCAAAACGGCAGCAATGCAAGTTGGTCTGTGCCTTAAGACAAGAGGAGCTGCGTCTGACGTCACGCTTGTGCTCTGCTGCTACGCTGTGCTCTGTGCTGCCAGTGTGTGAGCTGAGGGGCATTAGCAGACGAGAGGCAATGGCTACAGGAGGAAGAGAACTCGCTACCGCGAGTCAGCCGAAACTTGTAGACAGAGAACGTGCCAGTAGTGTTCTATGGCAGTACTTTGCATATAAGGCCAATGAAAACATGCACCATTGTGCAAGTCTTGCTTTAAACCGTGTTTAGCAAAAGTAGGCAACACAAGCATCCTTGCTAAACATTTAAGTGACAATCATCAAACCCTCTATAAAGAGTGTAAAGAGCGACAGCAGGTTTTGTGAAACAAATCCCATTGCAAATAGTAATTGAATAAATCCAGGAATTAAATAATTAATTTAATTTGACAGAACTACATGTAAATATTTTATTTTCATTTATATATTTTTATTTAAGTATTGTCTATTTACAGATAATTGTATTTATACTTACATTTCTATGTACATTGAAAAAGTTAGGGATGAAAATAAATGACTAAAATATTGACAAAATACCCCTAGTATCGTTTCAGTATCGAGTATCGGGATACGTTACTTGGTATCGGTACCGAAATCTAAATTTTAGTATTGTGACAACACTTCTTGTAAATGATGGAAGCCACAGTCGTTATCGGTCTGGTTTTGTAGCCTAGGCCTACAGCTCACTAGGCTTCAATTCACGAAGAATAGTAGATGATGAGAGACGGCAGGAGATTACGAGGACATTTCATATCAGTTGGTTTTCAAGAATGGATGGGCTATAGCAGAGGTGTTGTTAGGATCTTAAAACATTGGGGGCTTAGCCCAGCAATCTTTAGATTTTCACCCGATAACTGCACCACTGCAAGTTATTTCATAGTAAACTGTGCTCTATCAAAAGGTTCCGGTGTCCCTACTGGTTTCCAAGCTAACTGGTTTCCACACACGTGCATGTGGTGTGCGTGCTCGTGTTTACTTGACTGCAACACACCTCTGGCAGCAAACTTCCAAAAACTTATTCCACAAAGGTCTTATTACTACAAATATATAATAATAAGGTAGTTACAAATAATCGTATTTTAATGAGTATTAGATCAGTGTATTAGATCACACTCTACGTCTTACGATGATAAAAAAAAAATGTATAACACAATACACAATGCGCATAACTATTGACTGAGCCATGGAAAGTCCCGAAACTAACTGGGCTACTTTAATATTATCTAATTCTAGGTCATCCCTGTAACATTGTTTCAAGCTGCCTTAAAACAACTTTTGTATTATTATCCTTTGTATTATTTTCAAGGGCTTTGATTGGAATGACAAATGAATCCGGGGCAAATTTTATTTTAGTATTCTTTTTTTTTTGTAAAAATTCTTGATCTGGGGCTATTCATAAAACATTCAGGGCCTGAATGCCCAGCCCTAACGATGCCACTGGGCTACAGTAGGCTATGTGGCTGAAAGCAGCCAGCTGTTCTGCTTTCCCTGCACCAGCACCCATAAATTACTATGTTGATATTTTTTCAGCCGTTGGGCCTACATCAAATTTAGCGCTTCACCCGCTGGTACAAGACCCGAGGTGGGTTCACTGGTTTTGCACCAACTACGCTTGGGGCCGAAAAGTACTCTTTGTACACAGTGACTGAACACTATTCGTACAATTCCAACGATACAATGTCTTTCAGTAATTGTTCCCGGACTCGGATACCTTAAAGGCGTTCACAGCGGGAGGGACAAAACCGCTTTCATGGCTAGATTTGGTATTGCACCATTTATTAAACTTAGTCTTCTGCTGTGGGTGAGTGACGATCACTTTGTCAATGAAAGCATGAACAAGACCACTAAAACGAAGTAACGAGAGCTACAGATATACAACTGCTCTACTCTCGGTTTAGGAAATTCTAAGATCTTCAAAAAAGGATTTGTTTCTACAGGTTATGGAATAGTACCTTTTTAATTATGTAAATACGTTTGTTGTTTTACTGCAGCTGTAGCATCAGTGTTCTGATGTGGTTACAGTTTGATGGTGGGCTTAATCAATTACATAGTCCCCAATGCAAACTCTTTAATTGTTTAACTATAAAGTCTTAGTTCACTTCACAATGAACTTAGTAGTATTGTTTAGTATTGTATCAGTTGTGGTAATAAACAGTTTCAATTAGCCTAATTTCCTTATTTTGTGAACCCACATTCTTTCTCCTAACCCCCAAACACATTTCAGGCACAGACATTTTCTTTGCTTTAAGCCCTGCCCACAACCAACAAGTGGTCAGGAGGGGACAGGATTTCTAACAAAACACATGGCAGTATTAATTCAAATAAATAAATTGCTAGAATTGACTTGACAAATGATGGTTTATTCACATTTAGTTTTCACATGATTGTAATTAAGGATAGAAATACTGAAAGTCTCCTCTGGACATGCATACAGTGATTATTTATTTAATTGGTGTGTTTGAAGTTAGCACAGACCGTAGAGCACTCGTGCTGTCATTAACTCATGACAACACGGCGGCCAGGCTATTATTATTCACTATTTTACTATTGTACATCCTTGCATAGCAAAAACAGTAGTGAACTGAAGTTCACTACTTATTAAGTAGCCTCATTCTTTAACAGATATTGCAAGTTAATTTGTTAAGATGGTTACCAGGACTTACTGTAAATCTCTCGCCCTGCAGGACCCCGGTGTCTGGTCAGGGGTTGGAGGGCATGACCCCACAAGCAGGAGGGTTGACCCCTCTTGGGCCCCTAACCCCAGGGCTGACCCCCGGCCGGACGCCACTGAGGGACAAATTGAATATTAATACAGAGGAACAATTGACTGATCCTGCCTACACTAAACACTTGGTATACACACACTGCCTACACCTATCACCTCCTACTAGATCAGACTAGCAACAATTTGCCATAAGATTAATCTGTCTGTCTACTTGTCTTATAGCAGAGAGAGAGCCTGCAACAGTTAAAGCAGGGTTTGATGTCACTGCCTGTCCCGAAGAACGACTTTGAAATCGTCCTGCCGGAGAACGCAGAGACCCAGCTGGAGGAGACTGAGACAGAAACAGGTTTTATAGAGGACGCTGCCGACATAGAGGCCCGCAAGCAGGTACACCTGTTTATTGTACAGTATTGGTATCATAAGAGATTCCTTTACATATTATACAAATACGCAGCTTTTTATGTGATGTGTGTGTGTGTATATATGTATGTGTATGTGTGTATATATGTATGTGTGTATATATATATGTACAAACCCAATTCCAAAAAAGTTGGGACACTGTACAAATTGTGAATAAAAACAGAATGCAATGATGTGGAAGTTTCAAATTTCAAT
>JAODLI010033697.1:0-41456 GCA_027575585.1 Percopsis omiscomaycus | reverse complement strand
AAAAAAGTGAAGTGCTTTGGAACAGAGGGCAGGCCCACCGACTGCCCAACACCACCAAAAGATGACATCTACGAGTACATCACATTCAGAGGAAATGACATAAAAGACATCACATTATGTGAGCCTCCAAGATCTTACCATGGCCTACCCCATGATCCAGCAATTATCCAGGTAGAATAATCAATAGAATAATCAATAGACAATGTAATGCTTATATTCTGTGTAGTGACTTGGATACTTCAATATTTGTGTTTTGGTTCAGTCATCTGTTGGACCCTCCCCAGGACTCTATTCCACCCAAGGACCATTCAGCCCCCTAAGGATGCCTTCTTATAACCAGCTTGCTGCCAGCTCTCTCCTCAATCAGCAGTATGCTGCCTCTCTGGGCCTTGGTAATTGAATCAAAGCAGCATTGAATTTTCCCCTGTATACTAAACATGAAGCCACACACTCACAGCTAACTTGATCGGTTTTGTCCTTGCAGGGCCTGTACTTCAAGGCCCACCAGTTAGAAGAGGCCCCATGGTGGAAAAGGCTGTTCAAACTGTTCTTGCGGAAAAACCTTGGCAAAATAGAGATTTGACTGTATCCCAGGACCAGCAGTGGGATGGTAGGAGACCCCAAGGGACCAGAAGGGGTGGATTCCTGAGCCGAAGGGGCACTGCACCCCCAAGTAAGTAAGGGAATGTCAGGGGTAAGAGGTTGTGTTAAGCTCATTGTCCTACTGAATAATGTTTAAAGTACTTGCATTCTCTTTTCTTGAAAGATATGTTTAATTTTCATGTAGTTTTGAATCTAATTAAACTTAAAGAATCTACAGCAGCTGTGGCCAGTGTTCAGCAAAGAACAGCCCAAGAACAAGATGATGAAAACAGGCCATCGCCTAGAAGAAGACAAGGTGCATGTGTGTAAGACTGGTAAAATATGAATCTAAAGTTTGATTAACCTGTATTTATAATACATTTTAAAAATGTTCTCAGGAGCACGTAGGCGCAGTAACCGTAGTAGAGGGCGGCTCATGGTGGCAAACACCACATCAAGCACTCTGAAATTTGAGACAGACTTTGATTTTGACTCCTCAAATGCACAGTTCCTTAAGGAGGAGCTGGAGAGAGAGATGCAGTGCAGGTTGGAAGTGAAAGGTTAGTTGCACCAAGCGGTCAAAAATGTTTTCAGGTGTTTTTGTAGCCTAGATTATTTTACAATCGATAGGATACATGTTATGCTTTCATTGTTATATTTTGCAACTGTTATACCTCCATTCTTCAGAGACAAATTCTGAGGTGGAGGGAAAAGAACACGCTGAGAAGAACGTAGAAGAGGGTCTATTTGGCCCAAAATGTTACTATGATAAAGCAAAGTCCTTCTTTGACAACATCTCCTCTGATAATAAAACCAGGTAAACTGTAGAGGGAATCATTTCCCCATGTCAAATAACTCACTATATGGACTTTGCTGTCCTTGCACTGCATAGACTAAATTAATGTGTTTTTTAGACTAACCTGGGCAGAGGAGCGAAAG
Organism: Percopsis omiscomaycus; assembly: GCA_027575585.1. Taxonomy (NCBI): domain Eukaryota; kingdom Metazoa; phylum Chordata; class Actinopteri; order Percopsiformes; family Percopsidae; genus Percopsis; species Percopsis omiscomaycus. Next base: position 39,935 of record JAODLI010033697.1, on the reverse strand, counting down.
CGTAATCTTGAGACCTTTGGTGTTCCTGGAAGGTTTCTAAGAGGCCGTGGTTTCCGTGGTGGGTACCGTGGACGAAGAGGATGGGGGATCCCACAGGGTTTACCCTGAGGGGTCTCAAACAATTTTGGGGGTGAACTGTATTAATGGTCAAAACTTCTGCTAAACAGTCCCCTGACATCACCATTCCCAGACCAGTTTATAGCTGTGGAACAATTATGCCTCTGCAATCTTTTCTTACGAATGTACTTGGGATAAAACATGTGATAAAACACACCCGCCAATCATAACTAGAGTTACCAGTATGCTTTGTCCATGAGTGCTTGTCTCATGTCTAATTTTGGATATGGATTATGTGAGTCTTGGATGACTCAATATAATGCAGTACAAATTGCACATTCCCAGTCCAAATTTGGCTCACGGAAATAATTTTGGTTATATGTGGACAATTTTCAAACTGATATGAATATGTACTTGTATCTCTTCTTTGCTGACTACATTTGGATTCCAAAGATGTAACTTCTCATGTTACTCTTTTTTGTTTGGTTTCATTTTGAGGATGTTTGTTGAAAAGTAAAGAGCATGTTTATTGAAAAGTATATAGCAACAGTAGGCCTGCAAAAAATGAACTTAAATTTTCAGGTCTGTAAAACTGAAATCCCGTATGTAGGCTACTTTCTTTTTTCTTTTTTTTTTGCATCTTGAAGGAAATGTGAAAATGTAATAAAATAAACGGGACAATGAGGTGATTATTCATTATAGTAAATCCAATTTTGTAATGAAAGCTCCATCAGTTGGCTGTAGACAGAATTGTCAACCAACAAAATGTATTTTGGTACAGTAGCAGGCTATCTGTGCTTTTAGTTTTGTATACCACTCTTCAATAACTGGGGGGCACGGGGGGAGGTCAAGGTCATAAATGGATTCTTAACATGAGACTACGTATACTATGGTACAAAATTCCACGAACCATATTTACATTTTGTGAAGCAATTTTAAAAATAGTTGAGGGAGAAAGGTGTATGCAAAAAATCTGTTTATTTTATAGGCTTGTACTATACTGACACTGCTACTTATAAGTAGCTACTGGTTCTACATAATGGAACGAGCTATTGGCGTTTGTGTATCGAAGATACCCCCTGTACAATGAGGAAAAGTGGTAAGGTATTCTCTGCTTGGGCTATACCAACCATTCAGGGAGTGTGATATTTTTTTTCTGTCACTTTGAATAGCCTTTTGTTGTGTGAATATTTTAATCGAAGCAGAAAAATTAAACCGCGCAAAATTAGGTCTACTTATCAAAACGCATTAAAAAATCAGGTATTACCCTGTCTGCTCCGCTGATATAACATGACTGAAATCGTTAATACCCCCATTTCCTGGTGGAGGAACTATGTACTGTAGCTAAATAAAGGACTGCTCGAGGTAATACATATTGGAATAAAAGAAGCGTTTTTATTTCCCATATGACAAAATGTCGGTGGCGTTTTCTTCGGCGCGCCCCAGGAGTAAAGGGGAGGTGACACCGCAAACGATTCAAAAGGTAAGGATGTTTTGATGTCGGGGCATTTGTGATCGATTTTTATTCTAGTCTACAGCAGCTTATGTAGGCTATCAGACTGTGTGGTCTAACGTCAGATCGGGGCAAAGTGTCTAGTGGTGTGTCTGAATATTCGAGGAATTCAAATATTGTAACGTTTTATGTGAACCAAACAAAGCTATTATGATGCCTACCTTCATTGGATTATTACGTTATTTTCTACCTATTGTTATTGTATCATCGCAGAACATTTTCTGCGTGAAACGGGTTTGTTGTTGTCTACTGTATAATTTCAAAAGGATGTATTTTTCTGTCTGAGATTATAGCCCTATAGCTATGTGCCATGCTATTTTGTTCACACGATAAAATCAATAACCTAAAAAAGTTAGATCTATACCGTGCAATTTAATTGTCGGAAAGTCGACATGTTGGTGTCGACAACAGCCTAACGATACCGTATATAAATTGTAAGACACTAGTTTGCAAGTGGCTTTATAACTTCACTACTGCAAGCTTGTATGGTAACATTATGGCCAAATCTCGCTCCCCAACCCACCACAGATGCACCACTGTCAGTTTATGTATAGACCTATGTTTATTTATGATAAAGACACTGAAGTGGCTGACACTTCCAAAATACGTTTACTCTGCATTTTAAAACAATAATATGTCCCCCCCCCCTTCCAAAAAAAGATGCTGGATGAAAACCACCACCTAATTCAGTGTATAATGGATTACCAAAGCAAAGGCAAGACGGCAGAATGCACACAGTAGGTGTCCAGTGTACCTTCTCTATAATGTCTTATATATATCATTGTAAAGGTCAGTACAGTAGTGAAATGTACTCCTTGTCCTTTGTGTGTTTCGTTACAGGTATCAGCAGGTCTTGCACAGAAATCTTGTTTACTTGGCCACAATAGCAGATTCTAATCAGAACATGCAGTCACTGCTACCTGCGGTAAGACTGGTCCATGATATTTAACCAGTGTTTGGAACCAACCGGCCCCCCCAAAACCTCTTTACACTTGCCGTCAGCCAGTACTTGTGTGTTTTCTCCCCTTCACAGCCACCTGCTTCCAATATGTCTATGGGGCCTGGAGGAATGGGCCAGAGCGGGCCACACTCCCAGAGCAACCTAGACAACATGGGGCCCGGACTGCCCCCGACATCCATGATGCAGAGTCAACTCAGTAATGGTGAGAGACCCTCGCTAATGTGCCCTGCAGTGCACAGGGAAGCCCTCGCTCATGCACCTTTTCCACCCAAGCCCTTGGCTTTCTGACCCCTGCTGCATGTCTGGCTGCATCGCATTGACCCTGTCCTGCATTCTAACCTGTAATTAATAATCCTGCTCTTTAGTTTGTCTTCTCCCTTTATGTCTACAAGGTCTAATATCCAGGTATGCCCTACTCTGTAGCTTCCTATGCCACCAGTGATTAGCACACTTCAACAGTATAGCCTTGCTATACCGCATAAGCTTCCGGGTGAGGATGAACTGAATGTGTTTCCATCGCTGAACGCGATGTGGTGCTGCCTGGTACTTGACGTGTGCCTGTGTGTCGCCAGGCTCCGGCCACGCCCCCATGCAGCAGCTGGTTGTACCCTCCTCCTCCTTACTCAGCCTGCCGGCCAGCAGCTACGCCGGCTCGGCCCCCGCCTCTGGCTACAGCCACCCCGCGCCCCTCTCCCAGGGCCCCGGGCCTGGCTACGGCTCAGCCTCTTCTTCCTCCTCCTCCCGCAGCAACCTCAACATGCAGGCCAACCAAGGTGAGCCAGGCGAAGACGAGTCCGGTACCCCCCGGGGATCCAGATCCTACTCCAAGCTTTGAAAAGGAAAGTGTAGAGGCTTCCTTTAAGTGGATAGCAAGTAAACCTGGATTATTGTGCCTGGGCACAGGATGCAAGGTTCCTTAGACATGAGAATGAAGGATATATGTAATAGGAGGTGTTTCTTTGTGTTAGATAGAAGGTATACATAACAACAAAGTGATTTATTAAAGAACATACTGTGTACATACTGTAGATTCAGAGTGTTTCTCTCCCCGAATAGCTTTGTGCTGAGCGACGGTCCAAAACACCTAAACACATTCAGTTCATCGAAGAGGTGAACCTTCTCCTTCCACCTTCCTTCCTGGAGCGTTCCCCTACCCCCCGCCCTTACCTCCTTGGTCACCCCTCCCTAATATCTGACCTTTAACCCTGAGATGCAGCCCCACTGTGCCTGGTTTTCCATGTGCACTAATCTCTGTTTATGCACAATCCTTTTGGTTTTGTTTGCATTTATATTTCAGAGCATCTTGGAAGTTTTTCCCTTTTTGTAAGAGTCCCCTGGCTTTCCCCCTAATCTGATTGCTACTGCCCTCTTTATTTGCACTCTTCATTGATTCATTTATGCCTTTCTGAGGATGTTGTGTATGCCGTGAAATGCCGTTTCTGTTCATTAATGTACGAGACCTCTCCCCCACAACTCCACCTCTCTCCCAGTCTCTATGATGCACCAGCATTCAGCCACACCTCACTACTCCTCGGCCCAGTCCGGGGGCCAAAACTATCAGGGACAACAGGCCATGGGCATGATGGCCCAGGGCAGCCAAGGGAACAGCGTGATGTCTCAGAGGCCCATGGGATCCTATCGCTCTTCGCAGCAAGGTAGGAGGTGATGACCTGTATGGCAGTGGGTTTCTGAAGCATGTTTATTTTAGCACCGGATGCTTATGCTTACTATATGTACTGCTGATGGTTTTGTGACTGGAGCTGGAGCTGGAATGTCTGGATTGCAGTGGTTTTCGGCAGTCTATTATATTGCTCATGTGAATAGGAGCGCTATGTTTGTAAGTCGCTTTGGATAAAAGTGTCTGCTAAATGCTGTAAATGTAAATGTAAGCTACAGAATGTAAGAGTTTCCATGGCACTACAGTATTAAAGAATAGGCATTTGGTCACTATATGAGTGGTTGTGATAATTGCGCTGGGATTTAGACTGTTGGAGTGCTTGGCCTGCAACTTTAGGAAGTAGATGAGATATATCTCTCTTGTCACACTGAGTCCCTGTCTGTAAATCACTTTGCCCATGCTGTGTCAGCGTAGGCCTAATAATAGCTTTATCACGTCTCATTGCGTCTTTTCAAAGATGTGAACTTAGCACGTGCCTCCTCCTGGAAACAGTACTGTACCATGATAACTTTGGTATACTGTTTCTGGGGAAACAAAGGCCAAGCTTTGGGACCATCAGGATTTGAAAAGTAGATGACCTGCAGGGTTCTCATACTGTACCTCATACTGTACCTCAGAGGCAGTGTTTCATATAGGTACCTACAGGGCGCCATCTAGTGGGAGGGGGTGAGTATTTCAAATTGCAGTTTGTGCAATTTTTTCCTGGGTTTGTCAAGATAGGAAGGAAGCAAAGGGAATGAAATCTGGAGTTTCTGCACACCACTACCAAGCAGATCAGATTCCCTCTGATAATTGGCATTCTGTTTGATTTTTTCCTTAGTTTTTTGTTTTTAAATAACCTGCTATATCGAGGGATTATTTGTTTTATTATTAATGTTTTAATTAGCATTGCAAAGCCTGGGTTGGCCTGAATTAGCTTCATTTACATTCTTCGCTCATTTCTCGTTTTCATCAATTAGCCTAAGCAAGGGAATCCATGGTATTAACATCACACAGCATCTTTTTCTGCTCTTCTTTTATTCATTTTTTTCAATCACTTTCTCTCACACACACACACACACACACATGCAAATACACACACACACATGCAAATGCACGCGCACACACACACACACACACACACACACACACACGTACACACACACACAACGAGTAACTACCAATTGCCCGACTATCCTGGACCAGCCCCTTTTAGTTACCAACACAGCAGTTGGTCCAAACACCTGATTAACCGATCATGGTGTCGCCTGTCTTGCAGGATCTGCACAGCAGTACATGGGACAAGACGAGTTCTACGGAGAGCAGTATGGACACACTCAGAGCTCCAGCGAGCCCATAAACCAGCAGTATTACCCTGATGGTAATCATACACAGCCTTAAAACGTCTACACATAAACACTTTCTACAGATCATGCACTCATACATTCCATTTCCTCTCTGCATCACCCCACGGGCTTGTACCAGAGTTACCGCTGTGGATGAAGCCTAAACTCTGTTCCTTCTTGTCAGCTTCTTTCTTTCCCTCACTGTGGGAGTTGACAAGGGATGAGGAAATACAAATTGAAAGGGGCCATCAGTGATCTTGATTCCGATTCCTTTCAGTGTGTCTGCTTCTATACTGCCCCCTATGGTGTGCTGAAATTTCAGATTTCCAAAATTGTCGTACTGGTTTGTTGAAGACAGTATACAAACTACTTCCAGGGTGTATCTTTGTGTTGGCTGTTGTGAGTTCATATATATGTTTGGGACATAGAAAGTAAAGATTTTTTTTGTCCTTGACATATGTTGCTGTACGTGTATAATGAATATAGGTATGCTTTAAACTGTAAGGGGAATATGTCCTGTATTCTATTTAAGCAGTTTTCGCTGTTTTTTCATAGTTGTGTTTTCTCTACAGGTCACGGAGAGTACTCCTATCAGCAGTCTTCATATGGTGAACAAAGCTATGAGAGGCCTTTCGACGAATCTTCCCAACAACACTACTACGAAGGAGGTATTTTTAAAATTGTGCTTATTATTTATATTATATTACAGTTTATATTATAATATATTTATCATTAAATATATTATTTTTTATATAGTTGTGTTATTCTTCTTTATTATTATTCTTTCGTTTTGGGACCAGGCACTTCTTTTGAAAAATATGTGATGTGTTTTTTAATTACAATACATTGTAAGTATTCAGCATTGGTCATTGGATGTGTACACCTGTGCATACCTGCAGGTAACTCTCAGTACAGTCAACAGCAGGCACAGTATCAACAGGGGTCTGGCCAGACGCCGTCCTTCAGCCAGCAGCAGTACTCTTCTCAACAGGGCTACAGTGGACAGCCGCAGGGATATGGTTAGGACAACACACACACAAATTGGATCATATGTTTACTTTAGTTTTTTTATATCTTGTGGTTGTATATTCTTTCACCACATGGTAAATAACATTGACAGACATTCTGAGCGCTAGAGGGGCCTGATTTACATTGTCTCTGTCTTTAGGTTCTGGGCAGGGTGGGTCCTCGCAGTATTCTCAGTATCAGCAGGGTCAAGGCCAACAGTATGGCTCCTACCGTTCCGCCCAGGGAGCGACCGGGCCGCAGACACAGAGGCCCTATGCCTATGAACAGGTACATGAGATTCCTCCTCAATACATCTGTATCGTAGTTCATACCATTTCATTAAGGATGCAAAGACGATGCAAGATAAATACACACAAATGCCAACCCCACCTGAACTATATCAGCGCTAAATGTAAGTGCTGAGCTGGGCTAACTTACAGAAAAAGACAAAAAAAACACATGCTGTATAATGCTCCAAAACACCTTTATTAAGTGAACAAAGATTTGGTTCTGAAACAGAACCAAGTGCACTTAGTTCTCACTGGGTTTTAACCTGTTCCCCCACCCTTCATAATATAAATATTATTGGCAGCAGAATATTATTTGGTTTAGCTAGTGTTCTTGTAATCAATCAGATACCATGCAAGTTAAAGACACACTTGAGAAAACTAGCCACAACTCAATTAGTGTATATTACAAAGATACACTGTAAAATACAAACATTTAAAGAATATCACACAAGAGGGAGTGCTGTTATGCTCAATATCAGTTGCTATGATTCGGTTGTAGGTACGAGGCTGCAGGCCGATTGCCGAAGATAATCACAGCAACGGTGATATTCATAATAACAGTATGACCTCGTTATGATATTGCTTTTTCTGTATACAGGGTTAACAGTTCTACAAACACCATCGTTTTAGTAATAAGTGACAATAGATTATAATTTGTTTGTTTATTTAATCATTGTTTATTTAATCACAAATAGTTCCACAAATGGACTGGGACTGGACTGTTGTCAAGCAACACTTAAACATTTTCCTGCACACTAGCTTGCTAATTTGTGTAGGTCTTTACGTTACCACAGGCCAGTTACTTTGTATCATGTACATTTATCTGTTTCCATTTAGTGAAATAAGAGTCGCTTTGGTGGCATGTGTGATTCCGATGAGTTAACAACTAGATCAGACAGTATATTGATTGTTTCAATTCCATGAACTGCCTAGCCAGAGGCTCGTTGATAACGATTTAGGCTTCTTTGTAGAAATATGTTCACCTTTGCTGTGTGAAGTTTGTTACAATCTAAGATAGATAATGATCGTTAACAGTTATTTAGAACGCCTGTAATGCAGAGTGATACATGTATACATGTATGGAAATCCTCGTGTCCAATCACCAATTATCCAATTACTTCGGACAACTGTTGTATAATGTCATTTATACAACTTTTTTTAACTTATAGGGTCAGTATGGAAACTATCAGCAATAGTCTCACTGTCTTTTCCCGTTTGAAGAAGATGAAGGAATGCATCTGGCCGCCCCACTGTGTTCTGCTGTGGTCAGTTGTGGATTAGAGGACCTTGCTACATTATCCTCCTGTCTTGTTCTACACCTTTCTAGCTGACAGTGGATAATGTGTTCTCATATATGACCATAATCTGTTTTGCTAACCAGGATCATAAGACTGTTGATGGCATCTACTATAAATTGGGTGCACCAAACTAAAGACAGTTAACGCAAAGCTTCCAGATACATTAAAATACCACTGAAGTGTAGTCAAATGAATGGCTAGGTCTCTATGTACCTCTATTTTTTATTTATTTTTTATTATTATTCTTTCACTGTATTTTATTGTTTAAAAACCTTCTTTCCTGCATTGGGTCCATAGAAGAGAAACTGATTTGTGAGATTTTGGACATAAAAAAAGCTAATTAGACATAGGAGACATTTCTTAATATATGTATCTAATAGAGTATAGGTCTAGCATATGCTTTAAACCCTAGTAAAGACAATGTTATATACTAATCAGATTGTATTTCTGATGGTGTAAATGTTGGTTTTTAATCCTGACTTGCTCATGAAGTTTTTTAGTCAAACTGTGACATTTGTTGTGTGGTCTAACATCACGTCTTAATATCTGCATATATCTTACTGAGGTAATAGACTCAATAGATAGACTGATTCAGAGTAATGAGTATGTATGTGTATTATACATTGTTCTGCACACAGTATAGTGGAGAGGTAAAATGTTTCACTATGCTGATGCCAATAAGTTCTGACTTTATATTGTTATGATTTGCCACTTTTAATAATTTTTGTTTTTTCAGTATTTTTCAGTATTTTTGATTTTTTTGATTGATTTTTTTAGCATAATAAGGCATTTTTATTTAATTTTTTTTATAAATACCTGGATCCTCAAAAAGCCAAAGTAACACAGAGACAGAGCAGTAGAATGTGCCCTGAGCCTGTGCAATACTCTCAGTCGCGTCGGTTTGCGGTAGTGCATTTATTTTTTTATTTTAAACTAAAGTGTTTTCATTTGCAGAAGGTTCATTCAGGTTTCATTTGCACAGACTATGTTCTGGATATTGATTTCAGGGCATTTCTTATCAGAAACTTTGGGCACTTCATAAACCATATGTCTTCTTTCTTTTTAATTTAATCATTTTCTGTGTTAGAGGAAAATAGTACATCATAATACTGAGTGTAATGGGGAGTAGTGTCATAAAGGTACGTATATGAATATTTCAAGCACACTTGCCACTTATTTTATTGTTTATTTATATATTAACTTATATGCTATATCTATCTAACTACTGTATCATGCCACAGCTCATTATACAGTACTATTATACAGTAACTACAGAAATGTGATGTGTACTAAGTATTCTTTTGATTATGAAGGATCAATCGGGGTAAGCAACAACTCAATTTACCCCAGATGGGGCAACACAATTAACAGTTGCAGTATTTTCATTAATCAAGTATACCTGCAGAATATCTGGCTGTCAAACAGCTAAACAACTTTAAGCCACAACTGTGACAATCAAAGGCTTATCAACACTTCAATTTATCTGTATAGGTGTTCATTTTGTTATAAAATGAAGCTTATCTGACCGTTTTGATTTCTTTATTGTGTTTCACTCTCAATCTGTTTGGCTTTGTTAGTTGTGTGCGTGTGTGAAAGAGGTAGTCATCTTAGATGTGAATACTGCACATATGAATGTTATGCATTGATATGCTGTTATACTACTTTGCCTGTTCTTTTTAACTTTTTTATTACTGCTGATTATGTACAATAAATTGACCTTCACCTTTTGCCAGTCTACTTTTGGGAATTTGAATATGGAGTCCTAGCTCACGCATTATGACACTTGCAGAATATTTTACACAGGACTTTAAGGGATGGTAGGCTATAGATCAGGGCTGGCCCTGGCCAATTTGCTGCCCTAGGCAAGATTTCACCTGGTGCCCGTGGAATCACAGACAATTCCACCACTGATCATCTGTTTTCATACACTCAAGTGAGAGCTGAAGTGGAGGGAAGAGATGTGTTTGATGCTAAATCGCTGGGCGGTGCTGAGATGGAGGGCTAGATGATGTATTAATCATACGCTATTGTTGCATCAACTAGAATACCTGAGTGAAAAACCAAGTCAAACAATTTGACACAAAGTGCTAACTGCTTGGATAATGTAAAATGTTAGAATTTTAAGACCAAATCGCTTTTCGACCGCTAATTTGGGCTCTCCTAGCTTTCCGTAGTCATTGAGACCAGAGGAGCATGCGGCTTTCCAAAAGACAGCGACGTAACTTGACTACTAGGGTAGGCTATGCTAAAACTAACTAGCAAGCAAGCAAGCATTTTGAAATGTTTATCCTTGCAAGATCTCGTTCGTTTTAGAAAAGTATGTTTCATGCGACGTGTGAATCGTAGCTTTCTTCTATAAGTGTTTTTTAATGATCGAGGCAAATGGTCGAGGTCATGCCTTGGTAGCAAGGTATTAAGCGTAACGTTAGCCAGTTTCTCTGACACTGACAGGGAGGTAACGTTAACTGACAGTAGTCTACTGTATGTCAACATGATGAAAACGTTGTGCAGAAGTAACAACCAACGTTGGATTACTCAAGTAATGGGGTTAAAACGAATAGTTGGACAATTGTTCGGTAGTAGCAAGTCGAGCTTTTTCAACCAGAATAAGGCTCCATTATTAGCAGTAGGAAATACTGGTGGAATCAGAAATATTAGCACTACCTGGGCATTTTGCACCCAAGTCCGAGGAAACCAGAAGAAAAGGGAAATGTCTGAAAAGAAACTGGTATGTATTGGCCTTCGTATAAACCGTATATTTTCACATAGTTTGTATGACAATTAAAGTGTAACTCCAGCTAACTTATGTATAATGAACAGTACAGTAGTGCGCTATGTTGCTGCTATTCTCAACATTGCGAGTGTATCTGTCTTCTATGATGTGATTCCCAGACCCGATACTTTATTGACTATCGCAATGTGAAGCTGGAGGCTGGGTCAGGTGGGAAAGGAGCCTGCACCTTTCACAGTGAGCCCCGGAAAGAGTGGGGCGGACCTGATGGAGGAAATGGTGGCGATGGAGGAAACATCATAATCAAAGGTAAACTCTTGTACTGATTGTTTTTTATTGTCTGGAGAACCCAAATTCCTGCCTAAGCTCACTGTTTATAATTTGAAACACAACTGTCCACAAAAGTGTGGGCAGCTGTAGGCCTTTTAGGGAAAGTAAGCACATGTAGGAGAAAAGCAAACATCGTAAAGTCTCTATCAATCAAAATGAATTCTACTGTATATTTGTGCTTTACTGTGGCTGCATTCCTCTCTGCTTTATGAAAATGGTTCCAGCTAGATCTGTCCTATTTGTAAATTTCAGTCAACCGGATGGTCAAGTCATTGGTGCAGGTAACTCCAGTTTACAAGGGAGAGAACGGCGAGAAGGGAGGCAGCAAGAACTGTTATGGTCGAAATGGTGGCTCGACATACATCTATGTGAGTTGATGAATTTTCTTCTGAAAAGAACGTTTTCTGCAAACAAATTTCCTGCTTTGTATCACCATGCAACTATTGCTCTTACCAGGTACCAATAGGCACAGTGGTGAAGGAGCAAGGAAAGACAGTAGCTGATCTCTCTGCACATGGCCAGGAGTATCTTGCTGTGTATGGGGGAGCAGGAGGGAAAGGGAACAAATTCTTTCTGTCCAATGAAAACCGTGCCCCTTTGACTGCCACTCCAGGAATTAAGGGCCAGGAGAGGGTCCTGCAACTAGAGCTACGAACCATGGCCCATGCCGGACTGGTAAGAACCAAATAATATTGGCATTATGCAGCACTCTTCTGGCATGTTCCAGACATGCCTTGATCTTGGCAAATATACATTTCAGAACAGTTGCATGTTATTGTACATGTTGTCTTATTTTTAAATGACATAGTTATGATAAATCACTGCCACCATTTCTTATTTCCTTACAAGGAAGAGTACACAGTTTTGCAGCATGAATTATGCTACTGTTCACACAGCATAGTGAAAAACATACCATGCATGGTACATTTCATGACTAGCCTGATGTTAAATGTTTTCTTCAACTGCTTCAATCATGATGCTTAATTCAATTGAGAACTGCAGCATTCATATACGTATGTATGACTTATACATTATACGCTCCTACAGGTTGGGTTTCCAAATGCAGGGAAGTCTTCTCTGCTTAGGGCCATCTCTAATGCCAAGCCTGCTGTAGCTGCCTACCCCTTCACAACACTTAACCCTCATGTGGGCATTGTCAAGTACAGAGATCATGAGCAAGTTGCAGGTAACCTTTGAACTGTATGCATATGTAAAGAATGAAGAGAAACCATTCACAGGATATCTCCAATGTGATGTTATTGTTACTAAAGGTACTGCGATTGGAGCTATCTTTTACAGCAACAAGCAGTCTAATGTACTCTTAGTGATATTGTGTACACATACATTTCTGTGCAGTAGCTGACATACCCGGCATCATCTGTGGGGCCCACCTTAACCGTGGCCTGGGCATCTCTTTTCTGCGACACATCGAGCGCTGTCGTTTCCTGCTCTTCGTTCTGGACATGTCTAGTGCCGAGCCTTGGGCTCAGCTCCAGCACCTGCGCTACGAACTGGACCAGTACGAGTCCGGTCTGTCGCAGCGACCACACGCTATCGTAGCCAACAAAATGGACTTACCGGAGGCCCAGGACAAGCTACACACTTTAAAGAGCCACGTTAGCCAGAGGGTTATTCCAGTGTCTGCTCTTACAGGCCGCAACACAGAAGAGCTCATCCTTCACCTTAGAGAGCTATATGACGGCTACCTCCAGTGCAATGGCAGCAGTGAAGCCACTAGATGGTAGTAATAATTGTTCTACACATGCCAACTAGTGTTTATGTTTCTGGGAGATGTAATATATTTATATTGTTCAATAAATGTATTTAATTAAATAAATGTATTTTTTTTATTCATATGTCATATGTTGTAAAAGGTATGTATTCATGTAAAATGTAATCACTTAAATTTTAATTTCTGTCCCATGATTCTAAAAACATAGGGTAAAGACTGTACATGAGGAGGATAAAAATGGGACTTGTATGTATCACCTCTTATTCTTTCTTCAATGTAGTCTAGAATCGCTAATTACAAGGGGCAGCAGTGGCACTTTGGTACAGGGGGTAGAACGGGTCACCTGGCAACTGACCCGTTCTACCCCCTGGTTCACTGGTTCAATCAAAGTGTCGAGGTGTCCATGAGCAAGACACCTAACCCTAGGATTTGTAGTACATACTAGCTAAAGGACTTGTCTTCACAGTCATTATTCTAACAGGAGTAATGGGAAATTGCACTAAATAGAGCAGTTAAAGGGAAGATTGGAATGCCAATGGCTAAACATTTTAGGGGATTGTTTCACTCATGCATAGGAGAAGGATTATTTTGCTAGTCACTACATGTTTTATAAGCCTCTGAAACAGGCAAGGATTACTACAAGTCTGTAGCAGTTACATCTTCATTTATGTGGTCAAACTATGTCAAATACCTTCTATTATTGATAGTCATATTGGGTTATCACTGCAATTCTGTGTTAATTGAAATCCTAAATGAGATCCTTCATTGCACCTTTATAGATAATGCAGGCTATAAACCACCATTATACCATAAATAACTATTCTCTCAAATGGACATTGTAATACATTTACTATAATATGTGACAATAGTATTTTGTTTGATCTCACTGTGTTGTCATCATTGGTCTGGGATGTCATGACCTACTGTACGTGTTGCTGACAGGTCTGCTGCTCTGTTCTTGGAGAGATGGGCCCCCTAGCTACTTTACGGGATGCTTTGGCAACCAGACTTCAGGTCACTGCACGTTCAGAAATCCATCCCTTCAGCTAACCTACTACCCACCCACTTGCTCACCAGAGGCTGATGTGTTTCTAGAGGTGGCATTGAGGATTGTGGTTATCAAGAGATTGTGGTTACCATGTTTATGGAGACTGAAACCACTGATGCCGTTGAGAACATCTGATTCTACAACATAATCCTCAAAGAAAACGACATCCTATGTAAGGGAAATTGCCAGAGAATCTCTCACTTTATCTTTTGCTTTTGTTTGATTGCAACATACCAGAAATGTCCACTGTGGGGCGCTAGAAGTTTAGTGTATCAATTGCAGAAAATAATTCTTAAATGGTTTTGCAATGGCAGCCAGAGTGCAAGTGGCCTACTTGCCAGGTACCGGTCCTTTCTTTCCATTCATGTTCTAGGTCAGCGGGTTTCAAAGTGTGGGTCAGGACCCACCATTTAAGGCATTTAAGGGGATGATTTCAAAAAATGTATTATAGTTATTAATCTAGTTTGATTGAACCTATGACCTCTTAGCTGGGAGTCCACTACAATAATAGTTATATAAAAGACATGCATCTTGGGTAAGAACTCCATTGACCAAAGCACTGGCATTAGAACTGGCGTTGGTCCTCAGATAACAAAACGTTGTGACTTACTACTAATGATACTAATGATACTGTATCATCATCATTAGTATAGTGTAGAGTATAGATTTTTTGTTTGCTTTTGATTAAACAAAAAGTTCTTTGTAGTGGACTGTTGGACCAGCGTATATACTGTTTTTAAATGTATCCACATTTAAAACACAATTCTAAAATTATAGCAATAATTTACAATTATTTAATGTCGTAGCCCCAAATATTATCCTTTGGCCTCACAGTGTGCCCCAAGCTCCACTTTGAAGATCCACTATCTTAGACTGCCGCTAGACTAGCCTAACTTACTGTTAGGATATTCATATTAAAAAGCCTTAATGATAATAATAGTATTTGCAACAGCGTATAAAGTTACATTATGAGCTATGAGAACATGCAACCACACACTTCCGTAAATCCATCCCCAACAACCGCATGATAGCATACAGTAAATGGCGTTAAGAAATATCAGTTTTCTATGGACACCTCACCACAACTAGTCATGCCCACTAATGTTTGATAATGCAGTGGTTGCCAAACTGGGGATCAGGACCAAGGTTTCAATAAATAAAAATGTGAATTTGTTTTATAATGAATCATAAAACCCTCTAAAAATGGGTAAAATAAACCTCATTTTTATTTTATTTATAATCAATCTTCAGAAAATAATGATTATCTCTCTGACTGCAGTTTAGCCAACCATAATGATATGTTTTCAGAAGCCAACCTGCATCACTGGTAACAAAGCATTCATGCACGCACACAAACACAAAACCTGTTGAACTTGTTTTTATTTCCTTGGAGTGATGGCTCTGATATCATATGCATCACTCATCTGACTTTGGTGTTGGTGAGGGCCAACACATTTTTCTCCTTACTACCAGGGGACCAAATTACAAATCACACTTTCACACCTTACTACAGTTTCCCCCTTACTGTGGTTAAATAATGTAAGAGTAATGCTATGTGTTTTGGAACCTTTAATAATACAAATAAATTTTCAATTAACAAGCAGTGCAACTTCACATTCCATATAACTGTATCAAGAAGTTTAATGTCTCAGTGCAGAACTTACAGCCTAAAGGTTTGACCCTAAGGGGCTCAAGTTTCTGGACAGGTCAAGGCCCGCAGTAGCGCTAACACATACGTTATAACAATTCCGTTGGGCACAAAGTGGTTTTTCTCTCGATTGGGTGCATTTTCAAATTTCCCGACACGTCATCACTTGCGCCAAAAAAGGCATGGGGAGTCAGTAGAGTGTGTGTCAGCCAAAACTACAATTACATAATTTAGCAGATATTTTTATCCAAAGCGACTTACAAGTATGCTGTTATTACATGGAGGAGATAAGGTTAGGCCTCTTGCTGAAGGCTCAAGGATGCTTACAGGTAGGCCAACTCTTGGGCTCTAATTACTTTTTAGGGATTGAATGACGACTTTTATGGGAATATATATATTGAGTAATGTGTACTGAAAAATGCATAAGTGAAGTAACTATGATGACATAATGCTGTCCTTATTCTAGGAGAATGTTGTTTGCTTGCAAGAACTGGTGGTTAACCAGTTCAACTGTTGACAAATGTACTGATTGTAAGTCGCTTTGGATAAAAGCGTCAAATGCTGTAAATGTAAAACAATGATGTGAAATTTGGCGGTATTATCATGATTAGACTTGACAAAGTTTCTGGATAACTTGTTATTATAATACTGTAATACTGACAGCAGAAACCCACAGAATCATGGAGTTATGTGTTTCAACACATTTACAGTATATAGAGGGTGGGGCTATAAATGTTTTCACTGAAACGAAACAGCTGTCAGTCCTTTTACCAACAGTTTAGATATTAGTCAGTCTGAACAAGATTATAAGATATTCAAAGCTATGACTTATCTGTTACACATTTCTTTGGAACCTTTTTTATGATATTTTGTCTTTCTGTTGTTTTGTTCTACCACCATGTCAGATTTTCAGGGTTAACACGTGAATGCACTCATGACCTCTATAGCCTCATACACTTTTTGGACAGCTGCTGATTTTAACCAGTCAACATCAAAGGTCCTAAAAAAACAAGTACAAAACATAAAATTGTAAAAAAAAAAAAAATCCCACGCCTATTACTATGTAAGCAATGATGTAAGCATTGAAAAAACAAGTGTCCATAGTCTTTGCTAGAACAGATATTTAAAAAAACAGTCCCTGTGAAAATAACTATCATAGCATGACACCAGTATCTCAGAGCAATATTCCCACCAATAATTTGTCCTCAAACAAGTATAGAAATCTCTTATAAAGGTTTAAAATGAATGCTCTGCATTTTTTAGATGATATGTGAATCCACGTTTTATAGTAGGTCATATTGCTTGTTATCCTTTTTGCAAAGCAATAGCTTAATCCGTATTTCTTGAACATTGGATGGTGATGAAGTTCAGTGACTTGATAATTCCTCTAAAGTTGTGTGTTCTTTTTCTGCATGTGCTGCTGACAAATGCCGCCCAAGTGTTTGAACTTTGGACCCAAATCAGTCAGAAATTCGAGACCACCTTCGGTGTTCAGAGACAGTTGATCCAGTGACTGGCAACTGGTGCCATGGCCCTCATAGGCATACTCGCAGGGTTGGTATTGCGGGTGGTCGTCCTGGTCTCCAGCGATAGCATCCAGCTTCTGTGGAATCAAAAATACAGGTTCAAGTTACAGTCGTAATGTTACGACATTTAGGCTGAATGCATTCAATGCATTCATTATAATGCATTATCATACAGTTGTGGGATATGGTCTGTGAACCATTTGGACCATATCCTTGCATTCATTGCTAATTATTATTATACATTACAATTGTTATGAATTATATGTAGAAAAGATGTGTGACTAACTGAGAGTAGCCTCAAACCTTTTCTTTCAAGTAATATAAGCTACAGTAACATTTCCCATAATTTTCCTCATACGAGGAAATATCCAAATATAGTGTACATGTCACAACACCTCTTATTCATGTGAGTTTCCGGATCTTACCCTGTCTAAGTGATCAGCAATATGCTGGCTTGACTGTAGTCTAAAGGAGTACCCCGAGCCATTCTGCGGAAAAAAATAAATGAATAAAAAAATGCATTAGGTTAAAATAGTCTATGATAGAATAGAACAGTATAGAATAGTCCATATGTGGCATATAGAGAGCACTTAATGATTAGATTTTCTCAAGGCTAACACAGAAATGTAAACAAAGCTCTGACTAGGACTTACCATGTTGCTGGTCCTATTCCATGTTGAGTACTGCAAGTAAGGCAATAAGTTGCATTATGTATAAAAATATTATTTTATACATTGAGTCCAATGTGTTCACTTTTATATGTTTATTTTATAACTGTTTTAATTTCCTGTTCTGTTCTGTAAATTATTTCATTCCTGTTTTTTGACTTTTGACTTTTTGACTTGTTACTTTATTCAAATTGATACTTATTATAATTTATTATTAATATTGAATTAATGTTCCTTGTGTTTTTTAATGAATAGTAAAGTGAATAGTTTTCTATAGATTTGCCAAAATCAGAAACAGCATTTTTGTGGTGTTGATGTACAGTAAAAAAAAAACAGTGAACACTAACCTGCCCATGGCTCCTCAGAGTTTCATTGTACTGATAGAGGCTTTGTTGCTGCGCTCCCATTGAGTTCATGTGTGAATTCATCTGTCAAAGGCAGATTCAAAGATATCCTAATTAAGAATGACCTTCATGAAAGAGAAAAACATGTCTAGCCCCGCAGAAGACTAGTTTGGAGCGTTATCTTTATGTACAGTACACGCAGGTAAATTTTGACTTTACATTAATATGGTTACGGTTGCTTTATTGACAAGTATAGATGGGTATGGGTAAATTAGAAATATCAGTATCAATAGAAGTATAGTACCAATAATTAGAATGTTTTCTTCTAAACACTTTATCTGCCTAAATTATAGAGCCTGTAAATACATTCAGCCCTGCAACCTTCTACTCTGCCAATTGTTTAACTAAGCCATAATACTCATATAAACTATTTTGTTTCTTGAGGAACCTATCGTAGAAAAGATACTTTGAAGAAGAATCACGGAGGAGGAAAACATTTCTAAATGGTGACTGTGTGACTCACCGTGTTGTATCTGTTAATGTCAGTGTCTTGGGCAATCATAGGATACATGAAAGGCCTCTGTGTCTGAAGCAACCAAAGAGCAGAGTATTATTCAAGATGTTAGATGTCAGTTATGTTTGTCTACAGCATCTTATGGAAATTAAATGTGTGAAACACACAGAGTTACATACACCACCTGCTATTGCTATAGTCTCGGACAAATCGCAAATACAATCATATTCGATTCAATATTGTATTTCAAAAGCACTTTTAGGTTACTGCAGTAGAGGCTGTATGCGTATGGATCCGCTGGAAGCTACTGAAGATATTCAGCAGTAAATTTCATTATAGAAGCCAAGCAAGTAATTTGAAGCCAGATCTCCTACAACCACTTAGAGCCACATGCTGCAACATGTTGTGCGTTGTGTCAAGTTCACCTGCAAAGGTTATTCAAACATACGCTACCCTCCAAGTACCCGAGATGAATGTTTAAGAATGACAAACAGTTCTCTATCCATTTGTAAACATTTTTCACACATATGCAAGCCATACAGTATGTGAGCTATTATCTCAAGTCACTTCAGACAGGTGGACAAAGTGAGGATTTATGATGCAGATTTTCTCCACGTGTGGGAATGAGCCTATTTCTACAAATAACTCTCCTGGGGAATACTTTAGTTCCTATGAATTGAAACCTCGCCCTCTCCTTATGACCACCTTACCACACTTGAATGCTAAACACACACTCATGGGGCTTTTCCACTGGCACTTTTGGCTGCACCGAGTCAAACTACGCCGCGCTGATTTAAAATCTTTTTACAAATTACGTCCAGATCCGCATCTCAACAGCCAACACTGAGCCAACCACGTCTCCCCAAAGGCTGTAGCACTTGTTGTATCTGCACAGCCAGCTATCTACCTAAAACCCTGCTAAAACAATGATTGTAGTTTTATATAGTGTTATAGCTGTACAAAAAAAAAACGTAATTACACCAATATTGTTCTCTTGAAAATTGTGTTGTATAAAAAAAACATTGTTTGTATATAGATCGATAATTGGGTAGTCTAAGTGACAACGAATTCAGTGTAAATGTTATGGCTTAGTTTTCCAAACATGTACAAATATTTATTTTCAGCTAATCTCTTAATTACACCAATATTGTGCATGGGAAACAGTTTGTGTTGATACTAAAAGTATTCATGAAAGAGTGCTAATTGTATTTTCGCTGTGTTTGAACAACCAGGACACACCCTAGTCTAGTGAAAGTCATGAGTGCGCAGTTGTAGTCGTAGTTAATGTTCGAGGCATATAAAAACATTTATTTTCAACGAATCTCTTGTGCTTGTGAAACAGTTTGTGCATGTAGATATAGTTTTAGAACGGCCGCGCCGTCTTCCCAAGATGCTTTGCGCAACCATCAACGCCGTTATCCATAGAAAATGTTATTGTATCTGTCCGAGGCACTGGGCACACTGGACAGCGCTGGGTTGATGTGCCGAGTTAAACCAAGACAGAACATGCAATGGAAAAGTGCCTACTTTGCAGCATGCCCAAAAAACTCAACCTTATGGTTTAACACCACAGTATATTACCTTTCTTTCTCTTACCTGGATGGTGGCTAGTTTGAGTCCATCGGTTACAGCATAGCTACTGACAGGAGTCAAACAGAGAGAGGGTTCAGCCTGGATGGATAAGTTGTGAAATGCAGAAAGGAGTGAGTTTAAAGTAAAGTAGTAAAAAGTCATCAACACAGACACGCATACAAATTACAAATTACAAATTACCCAAAAACACACCTTTAATTCAGACCCTCCGCCTTCTTCATTGTACTTAATGAGAGTTTGGTTGCCTTCATTCTGAAGGATGGTACTGTGCTTGAAAGCCTTCCCACAGTCACAATAAAAGACGCACAGCAACACTGCTGACAGAATGTGAAATGTTTAATCTATGAACCACCATTTGATTTGTGATTGTAATGCTTGCTAAAGACACTATAGCCTACTCACACAGGAAAAGCAAAAGCAGGCTTGCTAAAATCAGCACAATGGCAGCTGCGCCAAGGTTGGAAGAGGCTGGTTGTTTCTCACGGCACATCTCCTCTTCCCCACAGTCACAGATCACCACTTCCAGAGATTCAGACGCTGTCTCTCCCTGCTGGTCCTGGATCACCAAAGGCACTGAGTAGTTACCATAGGGAAGGCTCCGGAGGCTGATAAGGCCTCCCGACTCACCTGCAAAGGGCGACGGTGAGAATATAAAATAAAAATAAAAATATGTATATTTTATTATTATTATTAGCTGTATTAGTAGTAGTCTGTTGGGTCAATGCATGAACCTATCTGTTGTAAATTGTGTCAACTTACCAGTAGAAGGGTCTAGTTTCCAGCGTTGTTTCAGTGTTTCGTCTTCTTTCCCGAGAGAAAAGGTAAAGGGACCACTGAATGGAGAGACATCTTGGTCATTGGCTGGCACCATGATCTTGTTATTCTTGTTTCCACACATATAAAGGCTGGGGTGGACCAGGCGAGGACGGTGGTCGTTGATGTCAGTCAAGTGAACTAGGACGGTGCATGTCGATGTGGCTGGAGGTGCCCCTTAAAAAGACATTTCAAATAATCAGTGGCATA
This sequence comes from Percopsis omiscomaycus, assembly GCA_027575585.1. Lineage (NCBI taxonomy): Eukaryota > Metazoa > Chordata > Actinopteri > Percopsiformes > Percopsidae > Percopsis > Percopsis omiscomaycus. The sequence continues at coordinate 18,648 of JAODLI010033697.1, read as the reverse complement.
TTTTTGTTCACTAGAGTTCACTAGATTCTTCTGCACATGAGTAACATGTAAACACTGTCATCTCCTACCATCGTCTGTGGCGGTGACTAGGATTTTATAAATACTATTATTCACATAGGGAGACTCTCGATCCATTTTCTTAGCTGCTGTGAGTTGTCCTGTTTTCTTATCAATCGTGACCCAATTAGCTGGGTCTTCTATCAGATCAAACCTGAAAGTATAGAGCATATAGAGAAGAAAACATGAAGACCAACTGTAAATAAAACTACAGTATCTCACTATGGGAATCACCCTTTTTTTTACGTTTTCATAAACCATTTCAAAAACATGATTTTCCTGTTGCATATACAGTATATGACATCCATTCCAAATAGGAAGCCACCAACCTGATGCCGGCTATATCAGAGTCCACATCAGTAACCACTGGTTTGTACAGCGCCTTGCCGGGCTCATCTTCCTCCTTCAGATAGATGTTAATATTGTTCTTGTCAAATTGAGGTGGATCATTCACATCAATGACTTTGATAGTTATGTTCACTGAATCAGGAGGTGGACGTGCAACCCCGGTCATGGCACCGCACACAAACAGCTTTTCCTCATTCTTTACTCCAATCTGCAGAGTGGTTATGATTGTTCTCTCAAAATCCTTTCCCTGTAACGGGGATGAATGGATGGTTTCGCATTAGAAGTACTGGCAGGATCAACAATTAAATTTGGACAGAACAGACAGATTTACCTTGACAATGGTGAGCACCCCATCATTAGTCTTGGGGTCTGTCTCAATTTTGTAGTCGCCGTCTTCATTTCCGCTAATGAAAAAGTAGCTGGCCTTCCAGCCGGGGGTGTTACGAGTGTCTTTGTCTTCCACAGCGACTCTCAAAACCTCTTTATTAGATTCCATCTCAAATACATTGCCAGAGTACTAAAAAAAAGCATTTTGGGGGGTTTTAACACCTCACATTTCATGAAAATTCAAACAAATGGTATTAAATACAAGCCTTACCTGCCTGTCCTTAAAAATAGGTATGTGAGTGTTGGAGTCTTCAATATTGAGATAGATGGTGGCGCTTGAAGACAGGGGCTGTATTCCATGATCTTTTGCCTCTAGAATGACCTTGTAGTTTTGAAATTTCTGAAATACACAAAAAGGATTAAACATGATGTGGTATTGACAGGTATTATTAGTGGTATTATCAGTGTGTGTCTGTTTTGTGCATGCAACTATAGTATCTCACATCATAATCAAAGCACCCAGTGAAGGTGAGATGACCTGTCCTGGTGTCTGGTGTCTGAACCACATTAATCTTGGGCTCTTTGGGTTCTTGTGAAACCAGGCTGATGGTAACAGTGGAATTAATTGTCTTATCCTCATCCTCGTCAAACACTTGCAATGGAACTGGCAATAAACCTGAGGGAGAAGGGAATACGGAGAAGTTTCACAAAGGTGTGCGCAGGCCCACAATTTACATGGAAACAAACAACACCCATGTACTTTATCCTCCCACCGGACAAAATAAATTAGTCCCACCCTTCCAGGATGGTTATGATGCAATAGGTGCAGAGTGGGCAAAAACAATTAGCCTTACACAATGAGTAATATATAATAATGTTTGAAGTGGTGGGGTTAGGGTAAAGAGCACTTTTGTCCATCCGGTGTCCATCTCCACATCACCATAGCAGCGTCTCACTCAACAACAATCACATAGAAGGTCAGCTATATTGTTCTGAGTTGTTGCTAGGATTGGAGGTGGTGGCAAGGCAGTACTAGGTGATTTAAAAATACAAATTGTACTTTATTACCCGGCATTTTGAGGCTTGGAATCTCTTTTAGGTGAGGCCTTGGCAAGGAAAGTATCTTATTCAGACACTATGAGCTGACAGTATTACCTGGTTGTTAGGTTAACACAGAGTGGGTAATTGTATTACCCCTTGTGCTTTTGTTGAGCAGATGGGTGTATTAAAAAAAATATACTCACAAAAGCATCTTTCAACATTCTGTGTCTAAACCCAGACCACAGCTCTTCGTATCTTAACAACTTCTTGATGTACACTCACCTTCATCTACATTCTCCTGTATCGTTTTTCGAATGACAGCAGGATTGAAAAAAGGTGCTTTGTCATTGATGTCTTTAACGTTCACATCAAAAGACAGAGTTCTGTCGATTAAATTGTTGTCCTTTCCCAGGATATCAAAGTTGATCTGCAGGGAAGACATCCATTGAAATACATCCAATTCATTTCAGGTTATTAATGCAAAATTCTCTTGTCAAGTATGCTTTCTTACGTGGAAAAAAGGATTTTTCTCCCTATCAATTGGCTTATGGACATAGACGATCCCAGTCTTTTCGTCAATGGTGAAAATATTTAAAGGTTCTTTGTCCACACCGCTGCCGCTGATACGGAATTTCTGATCTGGATCTTCAGTTTTCTTGTCGTTGAACATCTGGTTAGAGTAAAGACATTGAAGCTTTATATGTTTACATTTCTTAACTATATCTCGTAGCTACAGTTCTTAATTACGGAAGCGTGTTGGATTAATTTGTTCACAAGTGAATTATTTCATGTTTACATTGTACTCAAATAATAAGTCCTGGGTCAGTAAATCCCTCAAGAATACTCCCAATCAGAAAAAGCCAGCAAAGAGATGCTCAAAAGTTGTGGTTTAAAGATAAGGTGGAGGATGAATTTAATCTATCTATCAAATCTATGGTAGGAATTCAGGACAAGAAAAAAGGGCCGTTTAACGAGTTAAACCAGGTTTACTTGAGTTTAGAGCTTTAGAACTGACAAATTTGAGGACAGAACAGACAAATTTGAGGAAAAGTCATGGGCCTGACTGCATCAGCGGCCGATTGCTTAAAAACTCTATGTTCTTGAGGACATTTCTTATTTATTTTCCAGCTCTCTTTATCACAGAATAAAGTTCCATGTTATGGAAATAATCCATGGTTGTTCCAGTGGCCAAGGTTCTGTCACCAAAGGTGTTTATCTCAGGGGGGGCGAGGGGCTTCTTTCTCTTTCTCTGAATGTTCAGCGGAGGTTCAACTTCATTAGTTATGAAAGGCTTTGAATGAATTGTGAAGAGGAGCATACTGTCTAGAGACTGTTCTTCTTGCTAAATAAGAGGCTTTCATTACTTAAATTACATTATATTAGGTTTGGGCGATAGGTCCAAATGTTTCTATCGACAACCGTCACTGCTTCATTTGCTGATTTAGGCTATTCACAGGGGTGGGGGGTACTGCCTTGGACCACTGTCCAGACCAAAGGACCAAAATTCGGTCCAACCTAAAGAGGTGGTCTTGGTCCGGATCAAACTGAACCATGGTTCGGTTCACTTGCAGTGTGGATCTTTGGACCAATTACAGGAAGTTATACAGTGCGCAATGTGTCATACTCTCATTGTCATTGACTTTAACTAGGCCTATTTGTGGAAAAAATAGCAGAGGAGAGGAAGAGGAAGGGAAAAGGAGAGATCTGGCCACGGGGGGGCCCATCTAAGATGATCTTGTCCCGGGCCCAGGCAGGACTGTCAGCTGGCCTGCCCAGAACTAATATTTTTATAAGCGGTCGAACCGAAAAAATAGCCTGTAGGGAGACAAAAATGGATACAGGCAAAGCGTCATATTATGCGTCACAATACCTACCTTTACCTAGCTAAAAACGTTCGATCTTTCACGATGTGAAAGGTTTTCCATTCTTCCTGCTGATGCCTCACATCTTGTTGAGGGCAGGATAGTCTAATGATCTAGGCATTGGACTTCCAGCCTGAAGGTCATGGGTTCAATCCCCAGAGGTGACCTACCAGTAAGCATCATTGAACACTATGCCTAACCCCTACCTGCTCCATGTAATAGCACCATGTAATTGTAAGTCGCTTTGGATAAAAGCATCTGCTAAATGATCTAATTGTATGATAAATGATCTATTTCATCTGGGGTGGCATCTGGGGTTCAAGCCCCGAATGTTTTACCAAAAGCCCCGAAAATTTGTTTTGGTTTTTAAAATAACTTTGCGCTTTGAGTTGAAGTATAGCCGCTGAAATGAAGCCACTTGATGCACACAAGTTGGAGTGCAACGGGATGGAGTCAGTCAATCTGACACTTGAACCCGAGTCCCCATGGTAACCATGCTACAGGAATATCTCTCCTTGGGTAATAAGAAACCCTGATTTTCTCTTCTAACTACACAAACCATTGAAAAATGCCATTCTTACAATAGTTAAGAACCATTGTCATGGAGTTTTAAATGATTCGAAACATTTTTGTGATTTTTGTCCTCAGGACCACAGAGTGGATGAAATCTGGTGAAATAATACACCACTTCTACTCAAGGACTACTACAAGACATTATAATTTATGAAAGTAAATGAACAAATTAAACATGTTTAGTCTCTACAGATAGATAATTGTAATGTAACCCTTCTGAATATATTCTTGCCAGGTTTAGGAATTCATTGTAGAAAAAGATATTGAATGTTCTCTTTCAGAAAAGCATACTTGTTTTATGGTAAATTCCACATTCCACACGTAAAAGACCCAGGCAGATGAAGGAAGAGGTTTTGTGTGTTAAGATGTTTCTTTTTATAGGAATATTCGAAGTGATATGATTACTATTATCATCAGATGAGTTACAACAATTGAAAGGCAAAGAATAGGTGGAGCTGGGGAGGTGTTCTGTCACAAACTTAGCAAGCAAAAAAATAATGAAGTGGGGACTATTCAAAAGAACCTCTTTCATTCAAAGGGCCAATGAGGTTGGTGTAGGAGAGTCAGTCAGGTGTTGGTGAGTCAGCTGAGTGCCAGATGACAGACAGCTGACTGACAGCAATGAGCGGACTACCGTGGCCTGTCTAAACTAACGCTACACTTAATTTGGCTGTTATATATAGAAAAAAATATGTAAAATATGTAAATGCCAGTTGGAGGACTGTCGCCATCCCAGCGGAAGTAATTGTAGCCCCAGAAGAAGAAAGCTTCTTTCGTGTCCTTAGAAGAATGACTGCAATTGTGTTGGACAAATTATAATGACGCCTTTTGATTATAGTTACAGATGTGTGGCAAACTAGAATGTCCGCAGTTTTTGATTCACCTTCCGCAGAAAATGCTGCACTCTCACTCTTTGTCACGCAAGAGGGTAGAAGCGGTGCTTTATTGTGCTTGGTCCCTTCACTACAGTGCTAAACTCATCTACCTGGTGGCACAAAGGAACCCGACAGATCAGTGTGTACTTGGATTTAATCTGAATATTTTATTCACTAAAAAATGTTTCTTTAGATGTTCCATGTGTCTGAATTATTGTGTTAATTTTTAGGAACAATTAAACTTAAAGATTGTGCAATCATGATGGTAGGTGTGTTTCCTTTTCATGCAGCCATTGAGCGATGTGTTTGCATAACAGCAGCTAATAGGCCTATTAGGTACTGCTACATTTATGGTAGCCTATCGCTTTCTTTTTTTATGGCTGGTTTGGATGTTGCATTCTAGACTATAGTGGGCTGGCAGTGGACAATTGTTGACCATGGTTTTAATACTTTTTTAAATTCTCTCTCTCTCTCTCCCTCTTTCTCTCTCTCTCTCGCCTATTAATCTTCCATACTGTATACACAGAAAGCAGTGCTAGCACCTGTTTTATCTCTATCTATTTTCTTTCTTTCTATCTTATTACACATGAAATGCGTAATCATGAGTCACATGTCTATGTGTTTTATCTGTGTATAGAGAGGATTTTACCTGTGTGGTGGCCTTAGGAAATGGTCCAGGGTCTTCCTCAACAATTTCAATAGTAGACAGAACCCATCTTCTTTTGGATCTCAACAAAAGTTCCTGTTTGAACAGAAAAGTTTTTCATAATTTCATCATAAATCGTCATCATGTTTGCAATACGTTCTCATTTTGTGTTCTCTAAGACGTATCGTACCACTCACCCTTTTCTCACGGGGCTTTATGTGGTCATGGCCCCAGGTGGTGGTCAGGGCTACTGTCACCTGATTAGGAGTGTGGAAGTTAGCAATTCAATTAGTAATTTAAATTATAACACAAATATTCTTATTTGCAGATGTATTACTATCAACAGAACAATTCCACCATGCAAGGGATAATGTGATCTACTTGCATGATTCATGCATGATAACTTAAATTTATTTGGATCAAACTTTGAAATGTTTACTGTAAAACTGTATGTTTACAGTTGGACAATGAAAAGCTCAACAGAATATTCTGCACGTAAGCAGCCTCATGGTGCCCACCAGCGACCTTTTAAATTTGAAGGGACATATATAAAAAAATATATCTTTTTAAATCAACAGAAAGTGTTGTGTGCGATGTGGCTAGGATTTCTGGTCAGGAAATAATACAACAATTCCTCCTCAAAATCTAATTATCAATGCGTGTGGGGCAGACTTGCTGTTATAAATAATATTATAAAATAATGTTATCAAGTGTATATAAGGCTCGAAGCCTGCACTCATACCCTTACTTACACGTAAAAAAAATAAGGTGCATAGAGAGCTGAAGCCCTGCACCCACTTCTCGGCTAGCCTCTTTTCCACTAGCTGCTGTATCTCTGTAGACTTTAATGTTTTTTTTCTATTGATACTTCTAAAAATCTGAGCTATTCTAATCATGTTCTCGGCTAAATACTTATCCACACAATATTTTGAGAGTTTACAGAGAATAGTACAAAAAACCACCAGTCAGCGAGCGGCAGTTCTGTGGCCTTAAAATGCCTGAAAGAGGTAAGAGGAGAATTGCCAGACTGGTTCAAGGTGACAGGAAGACGACAGTAAACTCAAATAATTATGTTTTTCAATAGTGCTATACAGTTTTCAAACCTTGAAGTGGATTGGCTACAACAGAAGAGGATCACACCTAATATTTCATTTAAAGGCACTCTCATCAGTTTGTATCTATTTTTCCCCTGTGGTTGAAACAACAAGGGCAATAAAGGAGTAAGCTAGTAAAGTAAGCTAGGAACAACCTAAATTCTTTGAAAAGCAATTAAAGTATAGTATACAGCTTACTTCCCAAACCGTAGATGTAGCAGATTTATTTTTGAAACAACTTATTGTGAAACAACTAATTGCAAGGACATTTGAAATGGTCTAATTTTATACTGTATACTATGGTATCTCAGCACCTTTTTCTACACTCTTTGCTGCCTTTTGATAATGGAAAATCCCCTCAGGGATCAATAAAGTGCAATCTTATTTGTTCAGATGTATGGGACTTCTGAATTATTTATTAGAGCTTACATTTGCAACATTCACTACACACTACACAAGGGTCATGCAACAATATATACGACATAGAGTACGTATATTAACAAACATAACACAGAGTATTCTATTTACTATTTAATACACTGTTTATACACTTTTTAATTGGTAAACATAACATACTTTTCCCACCATACATTATTTACCAACATTTACTCATTTAAAAGCATTAACCTAATCCTTAGGAAAAGAAAACCTTTCATAGCCTCGGTAACAACACTGAATCAAATGAACAAACCAATTTAACTCTATTTCTAACTGTATAATGTGGTCTAAATGTGCATTCAAACAGGGCAATTTCTATTTCAAAATGTGTCAGTTGTACTATGTTTATAGCCTACCATCAGCAGAAGCGTCAAAATGTTCCTCATTGTCGTTTCTCTGAGAACAGTCCGCGATTGTTAAACTGCTCTGAAGGGGCTTGAGTGTGTGTACTCTACTAGGACAGCCCACAATGCCTCAGGCAACAGTAAGCATGTTGTACAAGTAACATGGAATGTGTAGGTGTGTTTCTGTATACTTGCCACGTAGATTTAAATACCATTATTGTTCTGCTGTTAACTTAAACAGGTGCTGTGAAGTGGTCATGTGTCATTGAAAAATGGCATTGTACCTCTACTTTTGTGGCTCAGATGGTGTTAACTTTGTCTAACCTACTGCACAATACCGCTTTCCTGCAGTACTTATTAGGTTAAATGAAGGAAACGGCATTTGTTTAAAACAAATTCATCAAACCATCTTCTGTCTTACTTTTTGAGTATGTGTGTAAAAGCATACTGTACATATGTGCACCTACGTGCCAAATAATTATATTACACAAAACCTAAACAGAACAAAGGTAAACTTTGTTATTGTGTGGCAGTGTGCAGCCTGCCAAATGTAATATCAAAAATAATATTAAGTCAGAATTGAGAGACACCAAGTCTGCACGTTGTGCTGTCATGCTTGGGAAATAGCTACCTGGCATTATTTAACAATCAAACAAAAAGACAAGAAAAAAATAAGGGCCCCTCTGTAGGCTCTCTGATAGAATTTTTTTCACAATATTATTCTGTTTGTTGTATAATTTAATTTATGGTATATTTCTGATCTAAAATGTAAATATTGTATATCTTAAAGCAAACACTGAGAATACTACCATTCGGGACGGTGATCAGCTTTGTAACAATGAAAGTGAATGGTGCATATAAAGTACCGCTCCAGTTCCAGTTAGGAAAAGAGGATTATTTTTTGCTAAACATCAGAGTGAGACTTTATTTGAGGTAAAGAAGCTACAGAGTTAACACAATTTCAATTGGGCTTTAAGAAAAACAATATGACTTTGAAAATTCAGTTTTGGAGTTAGCAATCACATTACCAGACAATTTATGTTTATATATCCAATATAAACAAAGCGTTACCATAGCAATAATAAATCATACCTCATATACTATATGTATTCCCCACTAGAGATTAACCTGATTTATAGACAATGTTTGTGGGAATGAGACTTAGCACGATAAAATGATAAAATAACCTCTTTGCAACATTTAAGACTTCTAACTTTATTTCAGTAACATAAAAATTACAGAAAGTAGATGAATGTACAGTGTTATCGTTATTGTTTATATGTGTGAGAGTTTGTATGTGTATTAGTGTACATATTCATGCTATGCACTATTAACATATATTTTCACATTATATTGACACATAAACCTGGAAGACCTTTATAATGTGGTACAAACATGGAAACTTAAAATTCTAAATTCTTGGCTCCTTTTGTTTTGAGGTATTTTTGATTTGCATATACAGCGTGAGCAAGTCTGGAGCTGCATATCCTGGCAGGGGAACTGCCATCATAAACATGACATGTTGGAAGGATAGACACTACGATATGCAGAGGCACAAAACTGCTAAAACAGCCTCTCATGCCATGCCATTTCCACTGTTGTTAGAAGGCTAACTTAAAATCTTCAAATTAATTAAATGGAACCCATTCTTGACAAATGTTTGTTACAACAGGAGTTGTAAAGGTTAGGAGGAAAAGGAAATGTGCCATCATGACCAGCATCGCTGCAAGAACATTGGTGTCCTGGCGGTCCTCCGGTCCTCCGGTCCTCCTTCAAGGCTTCTTTCAGATCAGCTTTAACTACTCCACTTCATCAGCTGACCTCTGAAGAACTCCAGGAGTCTCTTTCAATTTTCGTCTAAGTCAGTGGTTCTTAACCTGGGTTCGATCGAACCCCAGGGGTTCGGTGAGTCAGTCTTAGGGGTTTGGCAGAGGATAAGACACACCCGACTCATATGATTCGTGATGACACGCCCCCCTACGGTGGGTTCGGTGAATGCGCATATGAAACTGGTGGGGTTCAGTACATCCAACAAGGTTAAGAACCACTGAGTCTTCATTCAGTCTGGAGTTCAGTTCAATACCGGTGAGGGTGGTGAAGTGGGAAAGTAAGAACTTTCAAGACAGGAGAAATGGCCACTGCTTACTTGTGTGCAGAATGCTGGGGGTAGGTCTGCATTTATGTCCTCGCTGTTTTGTATATGTGATTGTCATTAACTCCTTTATCCTCCCTCTCTCACTTTCCCTTAGCCCCACTTGACTGAATATATACACCATCACTTTTCTCTTTTCTTCAAGTGATGCCAATGTTTCCCGCTCCGGGAAACAACATTGCTGCCACCTTATACTCCCATAACTGTCAATTCTAGTACATGTGGCAGCTGACGACTGGTCATCTTCAATTGTCTGAGAGTGTTGCCTCTATTGACATACTTAACTCTGGTCTTGAGCTGATTTAGTAAATTGAAGTATCCACATCCAATTATTTTTCCCTCCTCAGTTTAATCCAAAATGCTCACTGGATCCTTCTGGGTTATAGCTTTTGCTACTGCTGTGCAGTCTTTGCGTGTCAGGTTCAAGGAGTGTTCCCTCATGGAATCGACAGTGACTTTAACCATGTGCTGGCGGCCTTCTAAGAGGCTCTGGCCTCTTACCAGCATCAATTGCTCTTCTGAGAGCGGGCCTCATATTGTGCTATGGCACCTGGAACCTGTCCAACCAATCCCTGTTCCCACACGGAACGGTTATTTCACTGGGGTAAGGCACAGTGCTGGAGGAACCAACAGTGTCTGCTTCAGGTGAAGAGGTGGCTGACTAGGGACTTCTTGAATCTGCATACAAATCAATGTAAGCACAGAAGAAAGTATAATTATATATAATAATAATAGATTAATATAGTGAGAAAATATTCTGCCTACAGTTTGAAATTTTAATGGAATAATTATCATTAAGATATAATCCAAATTTGCATGTAAACAAGATACCTAAAGATGAAGCTATACGGAAATCTCTGCACTGAATGGGTGTGAGCAAATGTCTAATATCTTCCTCTTTAATGAACTGTAGATCATCTGGCCCTCCTAACTTGGAAACCAACTCACTGACCACTGCTTCCAATTTCTCTCTATCTAGCTGTGGTAGCACATTCTGTATGGGACTCTCCATAATTTAGTTGCTTCCCCTATTTGAAGCATTGGAATATGCTTGCAACTGGTGTCTTTCAGCTAAAGTACTGCAGAGGTTTTTAAAGTTATGCAGTTTCCTTGCACACATTAAAATATCTCTGCTTGCTTTCAAAGTGCAATGTCCACAATCCAGCTTCAAGGGAAAAGAGGACAGTATAGAATCCACTTCTAACATTGCTTTTATTCAACCTTATGTGTGTAGATTTTCACTTTAGGCCTGTAGCTTCACCGGCGAGGCAAACAGGACAGCTTGTTGGAAAGTTAACTAGCTAGTTATTTTCTGTTTTCCATTCAGTCTAAATAAGATTGTGAGAGAGCGCCACTTGTTACACATTTGCCACACAGATATAATGCCAGACTACATCCATGCAAAATTCTATTTTCAATTTAACTTTAGAAATGGCTAACTGTCACTTAATGCCTTACCCACACCATATGGGTTGAACGGCCCTTGAGGAATAAACAGAAACATAAGTAGACTATCAGGTTCCTTCCCCTCAGTGCACACAGCTAGGTAGGTTTATGAAGCATACTCTTTTTATTTACTACTGACTACCACAGTCGAGTTGGCACAGCACAGGTTCCTTATTCTCTGCTCAGTCTGCTGAGTAATGAAGACTGTCTCATCAGAATTCCCTTGCAAATACACAAAGTTATTGTATGGTGGCACAGGAGGCAATTCCCTGTCTCTGTACACATACTACTCCAAGTAAAGTTCTGCTCGCAAATGATAGAATCATTTGATTATCTGTCCTATTGCGTCACCACAGATCTTCTTTGTACTGCCTGTACCGGCTCTGACCGATACAGTACTTTCACCTGTCACATCGCTTTCTAGTTCCTGGTGCACCACTATGGGGCTATCACCTCATTCAAATCAGTAGACGATTTAGCCAAATCAGTAGGCCTAAAAAAAGTATTTTAAGGCTTATAGCTAAATGTTCTTATTGCTAAATTGCTAAGGCTTCATTCATTATTCATGGTAAGTGTACACAGATTCGAGTTTCATGTTTTTTTTTTCTCCTAATTTTCTTCACTGTAATTTTTGTATCATAGAATCATTACAGCCTTGTTAAACACTCACAAACGCAAATCATTTAAACTTGAAAACAGTGAACATGCTAGAGTAGCGACCCACTTGTTAGGTCTTTGTTTTCTCAATCTAACTTAATCCATCCTGTGTTAAAAGATCAGTTGTGTGTGCGTAATCATTAGTGGAGAAATCTCCTAAGGGTGGCACCTTTACAGTGACTCATGCCAGCTGTACCATGTGATGTGTTCATTTGCCTTTTGAACATCAAGCAGGAAGAAACACTAGAACACAACACATTAAATTACTTATGTTGTTTGTACAGCCCAATGTGACTCACTGCAACACAGACTTGGTATGTAAATATTGTCATACATGAATCATGAAACCAAAGTGTGCAGGTTTATCACACAAATCACACATGGCTTGAAATTTTCTTGAGAAAAGGTCAAAGTTCCTTTCAGATGAACCCTGTTATCCCCCATTCTGCCTAGTTTGCCTATGGCTTTGACAAGTCTAAAGCTGCTTTCTCTAGATTTGTCAAAGCCATCTGCAAAGTAGACAAAGTACTGTATATACTGCAACATTATGTGAATGGAAAGTCATTACTATATAGTACGTGTTTGTATGTCAGCATAGTAATATACAGTACTTCTACACAAAATATTCAAACACATGGGTATATCTTGTAACCTATAACAGTATAATCTCAATATCTATCTAAATCTCTTTAGAATATAGATTTTTCACAAATATATGCACACACACGTTACATACAGATACACACTGTGTTTCACTACCTTTGGTGTATGTAAATGGTGAGCCATGCTTATTGCTTAACACAATACATAATTAACATTGAGCTTTAGCTTCATGGGAAAAGAATATAGAATCGTATACAGACACCTATACACTCCTGCCATTGCTTTTTATTCAACATCAAGTGTGTAGATTCTCACAAAAGGAACAGGTAGGGGTTGTACTTGTTACATAGTGCTTTAATCCCCTGTCAAAATGCTATTTTAAAAGCAGACACATCCTCAAGGGCATATATGGCCATGCTTGATAAATCTTGATACAGGCCGATGTGCACATACACACAGAGAATGAACAAATACAGACATGTAGGGTAAAATCCGAATGTATGTTTGTTCTGAAAAGGTTTTCAGGCGTACTGTATGTACAGTTTCACCATCCCACTACACATTGTTAAAGGATGATTAGAAACCTATGTTAGAGACACACACGTCAACAGAGAAACATGCTTTTGCAAACAAACATAATTTGTGATTAATGAACAACAATTGGACATGACCAAAGTTTCATTAGGGAATTTAAAGAACTTGTAAATGGATGTTTTGAGTTTTTATTGCTAATTAGACCTTTTCTCAGATTGAAGTTGGCTGGGGCTATGCCACATATTTTCTGAGATCATCCACACATTAGTATACACAGTAGGGAGCGGCCTTGTAGGGTTTAACACACACACACACACACACACACCAAAAGTAGAAAATCCAGTTTGTCTTTCTTAACCCTTTGTTAGCAGTAATAATGGCCTTAGGTTAAAGGTACACTCCTTTCCTTTTGTCTGGAAGTGCTTGTGGTTGAAACCAGAATTTCAAAAATGTTTTGGTATGAAACCTACCTAGTGTCTAGTGGATCGCATCCCTGTCTACTCCTCCCCGTACAGAGCTCATAGCCCCCTATAACCACATGTACAGTTTTTCAAAACCTAAACAGTGAGCTGTGGAGGGAATTGGAATCAGTCGAGAAGTGTACCTTTAACCATAAATTCAATACAATGTCCAGAAGTAACAAACAAGAATGGAGTACTATATATTTTCATTGGGGTTAATAATAATAGACACTGACAGAGAGAGATTTTGTATAATTTAGTCTAAGTAAACTGTCTTTACGAAGACAAAATTACAAGGCCGCTTTCTTCATCCTCCTCTTCCTCTGTCTCCTCATCTCTGGTTTGGGGAACGGAGGTTAGAAGCAGCGTGTCGGCATGCACTTCCTCATCATCCGATTGGACCACAGGTGTGTCCGCCCCGTCTCCGCTGGTGTCGCTCGACCCCGATGACGAAGAGGACATGCGAGACTTTGACCCTCGGTGACTTTCACTTTGATGTTTTGACAGCAAGCGATCCTGGTATACACCCTCTGCCCTCTCATTATCCTCGTCTTTATCTTCTATCTCTGTGGTTAGGCAAACACATTTAGTAAGTGTCCCATCCTGTTCTACCAGTTGCAATTAATTCAACGTTTAAGGTAATTAATTGGAAATGATTATCTTAGTTTCGAGATAGTACATAAATAGCTGGGCTGTTACCAACATAACCTTGGATAACCACAAATGTATTGTGAATTGATGGCTAATAGAGGAGGTGTTTCTAAAAATTGGTTGCCTACTTTCCTGGGAAGTACACAATTCAATTTGAGTTATTATTCACTCAACTAAACAGGTCACAACTACACGGATATTTAAAAGTGGAGGTTTTTTCCTTGTATTTCAGCTGTAGTTTCTCTGTATTTACATACTATTCATCTTTAGTAATTACCCAATAATAGATTATGATTACTATATATTTACCTGAGAAATACTTAGTAATTACTTTGTAGTGTTTCTGTATTTACATTACCTGTGGTAATTACAGATAAGAAACTATAACTTACCATATATTTACCAGGTATAAACCTAGTAAATAGGGGACTGTAAAAGGAAGGGTTACTGAAAATTTAAACAGTCAAATTGAATATTGGGCATACTAGGAGGTTTGAATGGGTGGGACAAGTGCTGTTGTACAAAAACTCATTGCGAGGTCACAGCGGTGGTGGGATTTCTTCCTCCACCAGCCGTCGTACCTGGCATTGGGGATACAAGCGCTCCGTCATCTGCCACCGAGCTGGAGTTAAGGAACACATCAAGAGCCTCCTGGTCAGAGATTTCCATGAGATCCATTTGTTCCAGGACATCCACATTCACCTCCATAGAAGAGATACTACCCATCGGGGCTGCAGGATACAGTAAAATCATAAGAAATAAAAAGCCACTGCGGTACGCTGGGATGCACAAAACATTCCACCAGCAATCTATCCTTCCGAAGTCCCTATGTTTACAACTAGTGTCAAAATTTAAGATACAGTATATACAGTATCAACATGCGTAGGGCAGGCACTACTGAGGGAACTCACGTTTCCTGCAGTCAATTTGCAGGTGAGTAGAAGAAAGGTAGACATCCACATCCTGCTGGATGACCTCTTCGAAGAAACGCTGCCGCTCTCTCATTTTAAGCTGCTGGGCAGAATCATTGTCCAGCGCCCTCTGAGAGTTGTCTGTCTCCGCTGAAACACGAAACATTACATATTCCCAAGTATTTACTGGCAAACTCTTACAGGGGCCCTTTTTCACGAATCTATAAGAATAGGCTACTAGCAGGAACATTACAAACATGGTGTTAAAGGAGGGTAATCATATTTATTTAGGGCCCCTGCAGTTGCTTAACAGGACTCCATACTGCATTATCTTCCTCAATAATTATCTTCTTCAATAATAATTTAGTAGGCATGTTAGCACATGTTGCTACAGTTCAAGCTGCATTTATTTGATACAAATCTGATGAAAAACAAGACCGCTCACATTTACAGCCACACAAACTCCACCCACCACACAGATCTTTCTCACTGCTTTTGAACCTGTCAATCACTCAGGAACCATTGTCTGTGTCTTGAGCCACCGCCTGAATCTGTTATCGAAGTCTTGTGAGTTATTTCAAACAAGATTCATGTATACACTACTGTATTCTGTAAATAGGCTTAGTGTATTTCGGCATTTGGCCTAAAGGGACAGCAGTGTGTAGACATAAGCACCATAGGGCTCTGCCATGGCGATGAAGAGACCTCAATTCATGATGATGATGAAACTGTACAGCGTTATGTAAACTAGTGTTTGGACCCTCAGGCCCAAGCTACTACATCCACTGGTCTCTCCTTGTTTTAAGTCACGCTCTAACTTTTGTATTTTTTCTTTCTCTGAATGTAAAAATTCACTATGTCAAGTTGAAAGAGCCTATGGATACAACAAACCCACGCATGTCTCCGCATGTCAGTTGCTGTGTAGGCGAACCACATGCATGTAAAGCGCTGACTCATCATGATAACCCTTAAGATCCTTCAGTATCCTACTGCGGGGGAGGTGGAGGAGGTCTCCATGCACAGAAACTAATGTCATGCTAGCTACAAGCCGCGCATGAGGCGCAGATGGAGTGAGTAGCCTCTAAAGCAGTGGTTCTTAACTGGTGGGTCGTGGACGTGTGCTTCGGCTCACATCCGCAACCTTGTTTTGTGAAATTAATTATAATGATTTGGAAATTAAATTACTTTTGGGTTGTGATTTAATGACCATGGGCAAATGTGGGTCTTGAGGTTAGACCAATTTAGAACCACTGCTCTAAGGGGTATACCATCTGAACTGGGATCATCAAGCAATTGTTCTTGATGGTATTGTATATATATAGTACATAGTACATAGCTAGTTGACAAATTCGAACAAGGTTGGACAAATTATATTATTATATTAAATTAGATTATAAGCAATTGTATGCAATGATGCATTGCATAATTCATCACTGTCAGTGAATGGGAAACTCTATATATAGCCTCTAGGTGAAAAAGCAGTATGCGCTACTAGGGCATTTAATCTTGTGAGACGCAATGCTTGGACCATTATTGAAGGTTACCAGCATTTGTGCCAATGTTTTAAACGTTTTGTCATTTAGGTATAGCAAGAATAATTACTGATGGAAAAAAGAGTTCTAAGCATTAAAAACAAAATGTGACTGCAACCATTCAAAGCAGTCACATTTAACTAGGTCACTGCTTTAGGCTAATCTTAAGAACAGGGGTCACATGAAGAGGATTTAGGTGGGTCAAGAAAGACAGCACAGCTGTAAATTGCTTTGTCAGAAAAACGTTAGCTTGGGGATGTCTAACCTTCAAATGAAAAAGACATAAAAGAAAGCAAAGAGAAGTTACAAAAATTAATGGGTTTGTCTGCTGATCCTGCAGCGGGTATGCTCAGATTTATGAAGTCAGCTTGGGCAGCAGCTCACAATATGCCACTAACAAATAGGCTTACACAATCACGAAGGAACTCTGTATTGCTTACAAGGAGAAACACAATATTTCTTACACTTGGTTTCCAAAAGGGGATCTAAGGTTGTATGTGTCATATGTGGTCAACATGTATGTTATATAACTGATACTGGGGTATAAACTCTTTATGCCCCGGACTGACTCTGTTGAGACAAACACAACAGATTTGTGCAGACCATTAGCTGGATAGAGCTATTTTAGTATAGCTGATGGACGATGTCCTGACATCGCATGACACTGGTGAACTCTAATGAGCGCTATGTCATCTGCCCTGAAATCCCTGTTTTATCTTGGTCCACACTGAACTGTAATTACCCAAAGCTTTCTTACATAACACTGCCTACAACCACAAACCCTAACACAGTCATGAGACCCATACAATGTCTCATTAGTTTGCTTACTGTACTGTATGTGTGTGTGGTTGTGTGTGTGTGTGCATTCTTAACTGGGTCTGGTTTCCTATTATTCAAGCACATTAAAATTACATTGTTTACTTTATTGCACATGAATGTTTGAAATGGGGGGGGGGGGGGCTGGCAACCAGGGACACTGGAAGTGGGGGTGCTGCAGCACTACTTTAGAGTAGTCAATAAAAGACTTGAGAGTAGCATTTTTTTTAGTCGTAAGAAGTCATCTATGTTTGTTTCTAAAAGGGTTAAAATCCACTCAATTTATTCTCCTAACAATGTTTTGATTTAATTTTCGAAAAGTAACTCTCATTTCTCTTCTGGGGATTACGCACAAACGCAAGTCCAATGTAAGTGTTCTGCCGTATTCTTATATTTTCTGCTGCCTAACATCGTACAAAATTTAATTTAGAACAGTGATTAAATAGCAGGATTATTTTAGTTGTTGCTATGGTCATAGCTATTTATTGTATATTTTTTTCAATTTTCATTATTATTATATGATCTTCAAGATATGAAAACAAGTGATAGGTCTGCAATGTTTCAGAACGACTCTCAGGGTTCTCTCAGGGTTCTCTCAGGGTTCGTCATCAGGTATAACCTGTTTGCTATCATTATGGGTTTAAAACGGCAAATATCCGTGAGAGGACTGTTGGGTTTTGCTTGTGCTTGTCTTGAATAAAGAGTTTTGAGGATCACGTTACGGACCTTACCAATCCCTTACCTCTTACAGCTTGCTTCAATTTCTATACCCGTCTTTCTTATCCCCTGTTTTTATTTCAAATCAGTGCACATCGATTTCACATTGCAACATCGTCAATGTTGTTTCTGTCCCGCCTTTCGTATTCGAGCGTTGGACAGCTCAGTGCCTTGTTTTAAGGGCACTGTGGGAAGGTGGAACATTGTGAGCGATGAAAACATGCAGTCGAATTAAACCCAGGCTGTATTAGCGGTGCCGTGTCGTTGCAATGGTGCATTCATAGATCAAGGTTCCTAGGAGCTGGAGGCAGGGAACAAATGTTCCTATTGAAAGACACTATCACATGGCCCACCGTTCAATCCCCTTGGGGTAAGGGGAAAGAAATCTCATGATCATCTTTGCCTTTTCATAGTGATAACTGAAATTGGTAATGGTGTGCTGTATATAGATATATAGATATATACAGTATATATACGTATATATATATATATATATATATATATATGTGTGGGGGACGGGGGGGGGCAGAGACAGAGCAATAAAGAGAGTAAGAGCGAGGGCG
>JAODLI010033686.1:0-19180 GCA_027575585.1 Percopsis omiscomaycus | reverse complement strand
CTCTCTCTCTCTCTCTCTCTCTCTCTCTCTCTCTCTCTCTCTCTCTCTCTCTCTCTCTCTCTCTCTCTCCACTCCCTAAAGTGTTCCAAATCCCCAGACACCCCCCGTTTGTCTGAAAACAATTATACATTTCCCTCACTTTATTCTATCGTATCCTTTCCCCCTCTACCACTTTAAGAACTCTGACTATTTCCAACCAATACCTCTCTCTCACCCTGTCACGTACACACATAAACGCTTTGTCTGCACTGTCGCAGGACAGTTGCCAAGGCAACAGCCTTAACTGGCGCAGCAGCAGAACACACAGCGAAACCGAGAGGAAACTACCGCAAGCCAATGGAGTTCACAGCCAAGGCGGGGAAATGCTACAGAATGAGGGACGCCTTTGTGATGCTGGTTGCAACCACAAGGGGTGTTACGGACAAAAATCAAGGATTATCCTGTAAGACTGACATAATAAGATGTGCAGATACACATACAGTTGGATGTGGGCAGACAGATAAAAGTTAGAAAGACAGAAAACAAAAAAGACAGGACAAAAAATGGTTGTGCAAACCTTAAAAGCAGATGGAAGACAAGCATGCGGACAGAAAGAACCTTGGACAGAAAGAAAATACCAGCGGAAAGAGAGGAAGGTTTCAGAGACACAAAATTAAACAGAATAGAAACCTCCTATCATAAAGTCTCTAAACCCAGATAAGGAACCAGCACAGATGGAATCACAGAAACAACCACTATTGTCAAAGCATTTAAAGTGCTACGGTCACAGAAAGTTGCAAAACAGAAAGAAAATAGGTTTCAGCACATAATAACGCCCACATGCTATGACTCTCAGGTCTTAAGGCCTTTTCCTTGGACTCCACCTTCAGTCTCCCAACCATCCTCTAGAGGGGGTGTATGTTCCCCTGCGGCCATGCACACTCACTTACTCACACACTAACAACAACAAAGAAAGATTAAAAGGAAACACAAAACTCAAATTGGCTCCTAAAATAATGCTGCTGTGCAGTTCTTGAAAGGATACAATCTTCTTTGAGCGAGTAGGCTTCTGCAATCTGAAAGGACACATGAATAAATGTGTTCAACAAAGGAACCACAGTGATTCACACCGACTTACAATATCCTTTGTGTTTGACAGTAAGATAATGAATGTAATTGTAGAAAGACCTAGAAATAATCTACAAAAACAAAGGGCAATGTCTGAGAGTAACCTGTTCTCATTAATACTCATATAAGGTTATTAGAGAAAGAAACAAATTACCGTAAGATAACTTCGTTTGAAATACAGCAAATCCTCTCAGGGAGGAAAGTCACATGATGGCTACATAGGGAGATATTTAGATGCCCTATATGAAGTCACATGCAACTACTTACTGCGTGGATTAGCACGCTTGTCTCAATTTTCTAACGGGGGATTAAGCCACTGGGTTCATAACCCGTGCATGGTTTGGCATATTTAGTGGTGTGACATTGAGTTTTCCACAGCTAAACTCAAGGCAAAAGACCACCCCTGATATTGCACCTACCTACCCAGGATCTATCTGTTCGTAGACCTACCTGTTCACCCGGTCTCTTGTGATGTTTTAACCCTCCTTGGTTTGGAGCTCAAAGCCAAGATTAAAGAACCCTTCCTCACAAATGGCCCTCATCACTCTTATCACTAAGACACTAATTTAAATCTCTATTGTGTTGAAGGTGTGGTCTGTACTGTGAATGGTGCTTTGACTATCATTTGCCATTGGTTACTTCAGTAATTAAGAAGAGAAAACCAACTTCTTCTTTTTTTTCACAAAATCTTCAAATCTGTAAAGCAGTAAAAAGATATAGTGGGAGTTTGGACCATGACAACAGTGTGTGTTCTATCTATGCCATTACCAGCCACAACACAACTGTCTCAGGTGTGATTATACGGTTGCTGAAAGTCTGTATTTCTAATCTGAATAATTTCCCTCCCCGCATTTGATTCTATTAATACGTCAATACAGTATCTAATATTCATAGAAATAAAGGATAGGAACACTAACAGCTTTAATGAGTTATCCTGCACAACCAAGTGTGACAACAGTGTGTTCATGGCTTCTTTGTACAAAGAAAACTGCCTTGACATACTGAGGAACGTCAACATAACATGCAATTTGCTACAAACAATTTCAGGCACACCCAATTACAGCTACTTCCTACAAATTCAGGAAGACTTATTTTTTCATCTGGCAAGATGTAAGGCGTTTATAAATACAGTATGACCATATATGGGCCCCCATGTAACAGCGGTTAAGACACCTAGTATGAGAGACACTGACCATGACACAGCTAATTTGGCTGTGTGTTATGTGTGACACATAGCATGCTATCTGTATGGCTAGCACTATCTGTCTTGTCCTTTATACAGTATATATATACAGTACATTTATATGTCCATACAGGATTGTCTTTATCCAATGTGTTTTAAGACACACACACACACCTGGTGGAGAGACTGTGGTAGCAGTGTGTAGTCACAGTCCTCTCCCAGGGACTGCAGGGAGGCCACTAACTCTGGGCTGGGGCCCAGGGACCCTTTGCTGGCTCCATCTCCTAGAAAACACACAGCCGCACAAACACACAGCAAAACGCCACATTAGAGTGATCCTAAATGTTTAGCTTAATCGATTTACAGATAAAAAATGGCTCTATTTTATTCTATGGAGAAAGACAGATATTTGTAGTAATTAGTTATAGTATTAGTAACCTATTGGTAACGTGTGTGTGTGTATGTGTGTGAGTATCCACCCTGCCTCAGTGAATGGTGTGGCAGTTCCCCAGCAGATGACAGACTATGACAAACAGGCTGCCAGCACCACTTCAGCCACCACTGTCACAATCCCTACTGTAGCATCAGCTACTGTTCATTGAAAACCTTGTGGGACGCATGTTAAGTCCTGCTGTTAATTCTGAACCAATGTGAGAAATTGTAAGAGAGGATGGACGATAATCTTAGATTTAAAGTGTGAAATGTGCATTTACTGTATAATATTTGGCCTTGCTATTGGAAAATCTGACACATAGAAACACATTAGTATTAACCGTTAGTATTTTTTTCCTGGTTAAATGAATGCCATTTAGACAATGAAGAGAGAATGAAATGCTTTACCTGCACCACCATCACCGGGTGACCCCTCCTCTTTCTCAAGGGTCCCAGCATCGGGATCTTTGAGGGGACCAGTGGTCTTGTTACCCATCGCCTCTGTCACCTTGGCGGTCGTCAGAGGGCTGTGATAGGCTCCTTAGAAGTGGAGACTTGTAAATGAAGCTCTCGGTGGAAAAGGGCTGGTTTGCTGCCTCTTCTTAAAGCAGGCTCCTTATTCAGTAATGCTTTGAGGAGCTTTGCGCGCCAGTCCCGGGGCTCTGGAATTTCTATGTTTTAGGGTTGTGACCGCTCTTGACGAGGTAGAAGAGACTTAATCCTCCAGTGCACGCCGCGGGTGGTCGAGAGTAGAGAGCTTGGTTTGCAACAGCAGACCTCGCGGATTCTGGGATATGAGGCTCTCACGACTCCTGCATATACTCTTTGTTGTTTCCTGTAGTCCTTTTCTACTTCATACTCCGTCTGACAGTGTAGTTTCACTTCCTTGCCCTCTGCAGCCTGTTAGAAATAAACATGTTTCAGAAAGGAATGGAACTGATTCAGAAAGGCCGCGATCAGAGAGAAAAAGGCCAAATGGGATTTCATTCCAAGTGAATTTACATTTAAAAGACTTGCCTTTGTGTCTAAACCATGGCTGTCCTTTCACACATAAAAAAGAGCCTCACTCTAAATAACTAATAGTTACTGTGTGGAGTATGAGGGAACTAATCATGGGTATGTTACATTAAGGACATTTTCTACTCTGTATCACATTTCCCTAAACTTGTTCTACCTGGAAAGGTGCATTTTTACGAGTGGCATTGGTTAGCTGAAAGGACACCTTCAATTCAACTACATGTCCCATGTAATGTGTCGTGTTGTAACTCCCCTTACGATCACATTGTAAAGGCTCTCGTCCTTTCTTACAACCGTGCTCTAAAGTCGTGTCCTATCTCAAGGTGTGACAGACACCAGAAGTGACATCGCTTTGAAGAACACACACTATAGGGAGCCAGGGTGGATCCAATTCTCCTACTTCAAACACTCTCTAAAGATCGATGCTTCTAATGTTTGATTAGGCTTGCTGTAATCCCTCAAAGAGACACTCCTTGATTGCTGTCTGGAATTTCTCTTTGTGGTTGAAATCAGTGGTCCAAAAATATTGTTGTTTTGTTTTCCTTGATGGACAGTTTGGTTTCAAACAAACACTGAGCTGGCGCTGAAAATGTGGGTTACGGGGTGTTATAACACAACTACGCAGTGTACCTTTAATCTTCCGGAGAAGATTGGAGTAATTTCTGCCTTCTATACATTGTCTTTGAGCTGCCTGATTTTACCTAAATAAAATGCATCATAAGCATTAGTAATAGTAGTATTGTAGTAGTACTAGGCCTAGGAGTAGTATTTCAACTGCCAGAGAAAACTATCCAAACCGCTTACTCCACAGAGATGAAGTGGACAGATACGCAGCTTGAGTTCTCACGCTGCTTAAATGGGTATTGTACAGTTTCCACCTCATGAAACCTGTGTTTGCAGCATGAATGGTCAGAGGGAACATAAAAGCCCTTGAGGCTACAACATGTCTGTGACACACGGAATAAGGACACAGAGAGAGTTTAGAGTTTAGAACTGTATCAATCATGTATTAAATGTGTTCTTCTACACATGATGTGGAATTAAAGTTAAGAATATTTTGACCAACTGAGGATTGTTTCAGAATACTGACATTGCCAATATACATTGCCAAATTCATGGCTCATTGTTGTTAGAATTTACCACAAGACTGTGATAAAGCTACACCAAAGGATACTTTTGTGTACAGGGAATAGCTAGAATATGTGAAGTCAATCATCTCTTCAAATGAGAAACATATGCCATGTGTGTGTACACATATGTTCAGTGTTCATGAATGCATGTTTGTTGACACATCACAATGAACATGCACAGCTGGGACGCATGCGGTTTGCCTAAAGAAAAACTGCATATTCTGTTGGTTTTTCTACCAACAGTATAACCTGCATGTTATACTATATAACACCTCCATTATTGTAATCCCTGTAACATCATGATCATCAATGTTCAGTTTTAAATGATAAACCTGATATGTGAGACACACTACGTGTTTATAACGCAGCACCGAGCGACAGCATCTCATAACTCACATAGGTTAGGTTAACGCGTAAAGACGACATGTAGGTAGCCTACAAATGGATTTACACGGATATACTCACTCTTTCAGAATGATGTCTTGTAGTTTCTCAGTGGACAGTTCGTCATCATCACCTCGACATAGACATGTTATTTTCCCCGTATGTGTATTTATGAGGTCCATGAAAACAACACAGTCGTCGATCTGTCATCAAACGTCAAAGATGCTCTTTGCGGTTCCATAGTTGTTTACGATCTAATCCGGGCATTTCTTAACTCAATGCAAAAATGTCTATATTTTTACCTTGCAACCAATGTCGCCATCTTGTGGCAGATGCTTGACACTGATACAAGTCTCCAAAAGTAAAATCGTTTATTATATAACTGTAGTCTTCGTAGTTAAAAAGACGACTATGCGTGGGGTTAGCAGAATGAAATAATTATTTCCTATGTTGAATTTCAATATTATCAACACATTTCGGAAAATCTATGCTACTTCAGTATTTATCCTGTGATGATGCGATGCTGACATTGTTGGAAAATGATGTCCACATCATGTTTGTTTATTCTTTTTTATTTTTCCATGATGTAGATTACACAATAACACATTGGCCTTTAAAACATTATTCTATAACCTATGTGTGAAGATGGTGTAAAACAAATACAGTATTTCTTAAATAAGTGGTGATTTGCAAATGGATTGGAGTGACTGATTATAATATTATAATATATATTATATTGTTTTACTAAATTATTGTTAGGCCTACGACTCAACATTTTGAATGTAGTATATTATTCTATTGTAAGACATTTAACAGGTATGTATTGGACTGCTACTATTTCGCTGAACTTTATGAACCACAGAGACTTTCTGTGCCCTCATTTGTGTGTCTTATTCTTAAATAAAAGTTACACTACATACCCCAAAGGGCTGTTATGTCTAAATTTGGACACCAAACACATACAGAAAAACAGTTGTTCACCTGTGAACTGTTGACCTACTGTTGTTGGACTTCATATGAGTATCAACACTAACAAACTACAGCAGAAACAGGAAGAAATGCTAAGTAAGACACTGCATGCATGCATTTGTGCGTGTGGGGTGCTTTGACATCTCATTCATCTCTCCAGTTTCTCTTTCTCTGTGTCTTTTGCTTTCCGTGTTTGTGTCATTAGTCAGGAATTACAATGAGATGCTAGCTTTATGGCTAAACTCCGAGCCCTAGTGGGGACTGGCTGTGTGCCCTAAATACCTATACAAGTCATCCACAGATACGTTAGCTGACAAATACTATGTTAAATAGGATTTAGGTATAGGCCTCTCCACAACTCTGCTCTGCTGCAGTACACTCACTCAAATAAAATGGCTAATCTCTCTTGATTTTTGAGAAGCCCCCTATAGCCCACAGAGGAAAATGTGTTCCTACACAACTATCGGCATCATGGCTGCCACAGGTGGATCATATCCCAATGACACAAGTGTTCTGTGAAGAGGGGGTCTCGGTGTACTGTGAGAAATGATAGTGCTCATCTTAGTTTATGGAGGTTCTTTTTATTGTTCTCTAGATCATGAAGGGATGGTACACATTCCTGCATCCATCACCCATGTACACATATCCATGCAGTGGGGTATTGGGCACATGGAAGAAGGTCAGGCCAAGCCACACCAGGTTGCGGATCACAACTGCATTGTCTCTTTTAAAGGTAAAGCTCCAAATGTCTAAACACAAAAGAAACACAGATGTTAGAGTAATAGTATTATCCACAGATATAAATAATAATAATAATAATAATAATAACAATAATATTAATAGAAATAAATGTGCTTGGCTCAAATTAAGTTTATGAGCCTACCATTTAAGAGGGGTATTATACAAACAGGTTTTGCCTGGTTTTGGTATGGATCTTGCTCTTTGAGATGATATTTAAGTGATGTGAAAGCACGAGATATGTAGGATTTCTATGAAAAACTAGCAAGTCAGAATTTTTGCTATACCTCATAACTAGGCCTCATTCAAATAAAACTTTAAGTGAACTTTTTTTAAACTAAAAGACTTTCTAGAAGCTGATTTAAGTTCTGGTGCGTTTGGTGGGTGTGACAGACCACAAACTATCGCTTTCTTTTTATCAGCCAAGTTGATAGATAGAGTTATCCAAACGAAAACCATACATCTCCCATGGTTCAGTTCAGCACTGTTCAAGTCCATTGAAAATAACAAAATGTAACATACAGACCGAACATACGTAGTATTGCCGCTCGTAGTAGTGCCATCAAGGTTTATGATAGTGTAAGTGAAGCTTGTTGACTTACCTTTGTTGTCACCACTCAATGGCTCCAAGAAGTCAATAGCTGGGTTCAATAAAGACTTCTTTTTTGCTGGCTCACGAAAGTAATAAAAATTTTCGAGATTCTCTGCCTCTGCGTAAGAGAGACCTGAGGCAACACAGAGGCAGCATAGACAGTACACAACACAAGCAAGTGACACGTGGTGTGATTTAATAAAAGTTGTAGCATAACATGCACACACAAACTTCATTGTACAGAAATATAGCCTACCCTTGAAGCTTGGATTGACATGGATTTGGCCATTGGTTCGTTTCAGATAAGCACCTCGCGGGACAACTGATGCTTCCATGTCGATTTGATGAACTGTTACCACCAGCCTGTTTTCCTCAGATACATTAATCTGCAAGCATGATTTTTGTTAGACATGCCTGACATATTTAACGTTGGTTTTTTTTGGTGAGAAAATGCCATAGATAATATTTTTTAACAATATTTACACATTTGAGTGATGTTTCCCAAGTTAGTTTTATTTATTCTTATATTTAATGGTGCAATGTTGAGTAAATGCACTCTTGGTCTGGTGAAAGACTACACAGGTTTCAATGTTACATTTTCACTTAATAGCATTAGATCACACTTGGACACACGTCACGACATGGAGCCTACCACAGCCTCTATTCCCTCGCCTATGTCTTTTTTATAACTGTATGAGGGGTCTCCTGTGAATAGGCCTTTTGCAGCTTTTTTCACTTGTTCAGACAATGTAGCCGTAAATGGGGGAAGCAGGCACCAATCCTTGATGTTGACGCTGAATAGGGGAAAACAAGAAAACAAGTGGAAATTTTCGAACGTCAATAAGTGATGAGAGATTAAAAAGCAAACCACACTCTTATAGGGTCCCTCGTATAGGCAATATCTTAACTTACCTGTACAAAAACGTAATGTCCCACTGATCCTGACCCTTCCCCATCACGATAAAATAGTCGGCCTCTAGACCGACTATCTTCCCCCAAAACATGACTGAGGAAAATTTATAATTCTCCTGTATGTGATAGAATGATGCCTCTAACGCACGTTTTTGTTCATTGCTCAAATTATACTCGCCAAAATTTACGCGACTAAGGCAATCTATATTATTTATGTCCATTGTAAAATACACACCGTTAAATTGTTAATTTTCTAACGGAACAAGAAGTTACATTTCTGTTCGTGTAGCTTGTTGCGAAGGAAAACTTACGTTATATCCTGGTTACTGTTGCCATAGCGCTGTCGCAGGAAGAGGCATGCATTTCTAGCCTTATTAACTTGGTTCTGTATCTTGTACTCGGCATTTTACTGTTGTTGTTTTGTTCGACAAATGTGTCTTGGTGTCCTGCCTGTCAAGCCATTGCTGCAGACCTTCTATCCATAGTGTCTTCATACAATAGCTGCCTATCTAATGGCATGTCATCCCAAAAAAACTACGGTTACGTACATTCACACGTCTGCTGTCATTGTGCACAATTATTTTCCTTGACAAACGGTGAGACAACGGTTGTGTATATGGAGTGTGTTCCTGCTGTATGGCCTATTTTTAGAAGTATGCCACAGAGGACCCCTGTCTTTATGGCGATTCCTCTGATGCACTAGCTAGGTTCAGCCCCATAATCTAAATTGCTTGTATTTTCTCGTCTTCAGTAAGAAATGTAGGCTACTCAAAATATATTTTAGTTACGAGTATATAGAAGGTGCTCTATTTTCACCGTGTGACCAATTTCGCCATCTTGTGGAAGATGCTTAACAGTCCGATAGATAGGCCTGTCAATTGTTGATATAGGCCTACGTTACTGGATGAATGGTGGTCATAATATCCACATTGAAAAAAATGCATGCAGTAATAATACTGACCCTCCTATTAATAATAGAAACACCAATCATTAATATTCACATATGCTATGTTGAATGATATACAAATATTCATGATATAAAACCTCATGTTTATCTAGTGTAATTTGAAGCTGCAAAAGTGATGACATCACTTCTAAATGAATGTTAAAACTGTGAAATGAGTTCAAAATGCTGAAAGGTTGAATTTAGTGTATTATTATATTATTATATGCACATTAAACTGCTACCTTTTCCCACTGAATAAACCATGAGCCTGTGGCTTCATTCACGTGTGCAACACAACAAAAAACCCAATCACATGGCTTGTTAAGTAAATTTGTAAAATTTGGACAGACCAAACACAGTAAAAAAAAGTTGTTTACTAGTGAACTGTTGACCTACTGATGTTTGACTTCAAATGAGTCCAAACACTAAGGAACTAGAGCAGAAACAGTAAATGCGGCTAAGTAATGTCTCTCTTAGTTAGTTTCTCTCTTTCTCTGTCTTTTGCTCTCTGTGTTTTTGTGTAATGAGTCAGCAAGGATGCAGGGTTTTAGGTTTAAGGCTAAACTCCGAGGTACAATAGCCCTACTGAGGACTGACTGTATGCCCTCAATGCCCATACAAGTCATCTATGTGATGTTAGCTGACAAATATTATGTTAATGTATATTAACAGAGAGGCCTCTCCACAACACACAGAAATAAAGGCATTCATCTGATGACTTGGTGACTTTGGCTTGATGACATTTATTTTGTGATTCTGTGAACACACATTATGGAGGAGCGTGGACATTTATAAATTTTTACAGTGACATACAACAGGCTGATGAAGAGAATTCATCAAAGAAACATCCAATGCATTGTGTGCATGCGTGTATGTGGATAAGTCTTTCCTGTATATTACCTGCTGTAAACCATTTAGTTAACAGAACTGTGAGTATTGATTACTATGCGTCACTGCATCCTTTTCTTTTTGGCTCGGAGCTTGGAAGCTTTTCTAAGGATGACTTAAGGTCGTTCACATTGAAAACAAACAGGTCATTCTGCTGTCAGGATTTCAGTAAGACCTCCATTAGGCTACAGTTATATTGAACATAGTGAACTAGTTAAATAGGCCAATCCTGTTTAACCAAACAAAGTCTTGGCACTCAGCTTTTATCAGTCAGAAGGAACAAAACATTTCTATGTTTTCTTCAACATGGAGTATATGGAGAGTCATATAAGTCTATATTACTACAACTTATTGGAATTTCTGAATTCCAAAAATGGCTTTTACTCCTCCTATTGAACTGGCATTTCAAATCTCAGCCAAATATCTTCATAGATAGAAAAACATAGTTGTTATTAATCAACACAATGAGGTTAAACTTTTTCAAAGTCACTTCCTTCTCAATGAATCTGGCTCAACACCAGGCATCTCGCTGGGTATAGAAGAGCATGTTTTTTTATGTTAGTAACATAGAACCTATATACAAATATACACATTTATTTAAATTTAAACTTCAAATTAGCACCAAAAATGGCCACTTTAGAAAATATGGTCATAGTATGGTTACCCTTTTTGCAATACTCAGTGGGGAAATTACTGCCAAGAGGCTAAACCTATTCAAAGTATAGTAAGTATAGATACTGAAAGTTATAATAAAATAAATAATTAAGTAAAAACATTAATTCAAAAACTTCAAAATATCCCTATTGCTCCAGTATTTCTGATTAGAAATTAACCAGCAAATCAATCTGTAAACCAGGAAATACTGCTGTAATAATAACAATTTTCCAATTGGTCAATCAAAATGGAACCCACAGAGTGAAATTTTAAGGTTTTGAGTAAATGGGTAAAAACAAATTCAGTCATCTTAAATAGAAAGTTAAAATGTATTTAAGAATATAACAGACATTATTCATACAAAATAAATACAACCAAAATAATAGATGACTATAAATTCTGTTCGTAATAACCTTGACTATACCACTTCAGCTCTGGCTATCAGTGAACTCAGATTCCCAGAAACCCCCGCTGCCCTGACGTGGCCCGGTGGCGTTTCTTCTGTCGTCTCTTCTTGGATGCGACGTCGAAGCAGGTGACCATCATGACGTTGGCCTTGCACAGGTTCAGCTTGCTCTCCAGCCGGGCTGTCATGCCCTCCAGGGCCTCCAGGTGCTCCAGAGAGTCCACCTCAAATGTCTGCCACAGGTCAACTGTGAACCAACAACATAAAAAAGCACTGTAGCTGTGTGGAAGCCTTGTGGAAACGTATGTATCAAAACAAGTAAAGAGTAAACATGCAATCCCCTGTGACTCACGTCCCTTCAAGTGTTTATTATGGTAAGAAATAATGATATTGAGACAGTGATGGTTTAGCATGAATAGGGTCAACCGTGTCTCAAATTGTTTTGAATGACAAAGTGTTTATTTGTGATTGTGTAATTCCATAAATGGGGCAAAGGCTCTGTTAAGGCTCTGGAGTGCCCAAGGCGCGACAACTCACAGTCTTGGTTCCATTTTCCAGGTTCCAGCATGAGGTTCTGCTTGGCCTGTTCTAGTTCTCTTTTCAGGTTGTTGTACTTGGCGCGGACCTCTGAGATCCTCTGTTGACGATGCTCCAAGAACTTTAGCTTGGCGCTGAAGCACCCTGGTCCCTGTAAAAACAGTTTTAGAGTTTGGATGGGCTGATTGTAAAATAATGAAATTATTGAACTTACCGTCCATTAAATGTTCTGCCCTTTCCTGAGGTTAGTTAGCCAATGGGATGCGTTACACTCTCATTTGGTGTCATGCTTTCATACACATTTGTATGTTGTGTATGAGTTGCAAACATGATTCAGCATCTCCCTGTACTACTGGTGAAGCCCTGAAAAGAGATGCGAGACCCCCTCCCCCATCCCAATTTTATTTTCTCATTGGAGAAAAATAGACGTTTCAACCTCTCCTCAAATGTGATTACAAACCATGCAGGCCAGAGAGAACACCTCTGACCTCTGGACAACGTCAAAGCAGGTCAATGAATGTACGTGGATTATTCAATACTCTTTAAAAATGCACACGTTTGAAAGATGAATTCATGTATGGTGTTTCTATGTGCCTGTGCTTAAAAATAATAAACAGATTTAAGAAGAAGAAGAAGGATTAATTCATGCACATTTTCGGTTGGAATACCCTTTTATTCTGAGTAATGCTGTTTTACTACAAAACAAATTTTATTAAAAATAAATACAAAAAAAATACAAAATAATCAGTAAAATACATAACTAAAAATTAGTTGATGCTATGCATGGGTTTAAAAAGAACAAATTAAAAATTTAATTATTTCTCCAAGAAAACAATTGTAGACACTGATTCTGTGAGGAATCAATGTTATTAGTGTGTATTGCACTGTTGCTGTTTGCAATGATCCATTTTCACTAGAAGATCATCAAGTGTTATATTATATCTTATGAAGTAGTAATTGTATCTTATATTAGATGATTATCTAACCTTTCCCTATAATAAACATCATTGACCTCTCATTTTAAGGCACTATTGCATTATATCACTGAGAACCTCACATTTCTTTCCTAGCTCACTGTTTATGAGTTGATGTCACTGTAGGGGGAGGGGTAGAGAGGAATACAAGCCACTCAGCACTCAGGTGCGGGAGGGACATGCACTCTCTGAGTGTCAAATCAAATCAAGGAAATGTACCTTGAACTAATTAACATTTTCTGATATTTAGTTGCACTTATAAAGGCATAATTAAAGCCACAATAAAGCTTTAAAAGGTTGAAAAAGCACCACATAGGCTAATTGTATAAATTAAATTAAATGTATGCGTTATGCTTTGTGAAAATTGAAGGAAACATTATTTAAAAAGCTGTACCAGCTCAATGAAGCCTTTATTTGGCATTGATAGTTAATACCTAATATAAAGTGGGACTAGCTTAAAAAACCAAAACTAAAAAAAACCTTCACCTTCTTGCTAGCACCTGCTCGTCTCTGCATCCGCTCCACATCGTCGATCTCATAGACCTTAATTTCGTAGGACTCTGGGATGCCCCGGTCCACCCAGCGAGCCCGCGGACCACTAGCCGAACGTCTGATAGACGCGGGCGTGTCGCAGGACAGACGCCGCGGGTGGGAGCCTATAGGTATAGGAGGCGGATGCAGAGAGGGCAGGGAGGCAAGGGAGAAATGTTGTAAGTTCGAGTCTGTCTCTCCACCTGTCTCACGCTCTCTCACCTGTGCTTCCTGTCAATCAAATGAAGCTGAAAACCTGTTGAGAAAAAAATAATTAAATAAAATAAAAATTTAAATGATATTGAAATTAACTATAAAAGAAAGCCTTATTTGCATATATGTATCTTTATCAGACTATGGGCCCTAGTGTCCGGGTCAAGACACGAGCGGAGTCAAGTCAAGTCGATCTAAGGTGTGCTAAGGTGTGCTAAGGTGTGCTCTCTGTCATGGCAAACCCCCAATTTCGTGAAACCCGTTGCACACGGAGCAGATACGGCGCATGTTCATCAGTTCCACGTGCAGTGTACAAAGGGCTTAATGGACGGCAAAAGTCTATCCTGCGCATTCTATGAACACAGCAGGAGACCTTAAATAGTTGTGATCACGGATCAATTGGCCTTGGCAATCAGTTTGTCCTATTAGGTGGAAGGAGGTTAATTGAAACCTCCTTCAACCTGAGGAGTGGTCTGTGCTTAGTGCACCTTGGCCTAAAGCCCAGAAACCACCACAACGCCTGCGTCTGCGCTTAGACGTGGTCTGACCAGGTGGAGACACTAGCACAATATTTGTTTTTATTTGATACCAAACCAGTACTGCGCTACCTGATTTTGACTGACACGCCCTCTACTGCATCCATTTTGCTTGCGCCCATTTCAGTCATGGCGAGCCGGAAATTAGCAAACGCGCCCAGGTAAGAGAAAACCCACCTTGCGCCCAACAAAAATGTAACAATGTCTGCATTAGTGCTATACCGCCGGCCTTACGGAAACTAGAGCCCTATGAATCAAACTTTTAATGTAGCTATATAAATTCATCCAAGTAGTCATAGTTTTTTGTACTAATTAGGGTACTTTCTCCTATTAGAAATTAACAATTCAGAAGATGAATGTGTTGAATGAGACAAAATATGAAGGTAAGGCAGATGAATATGCTGTAAATGCACTTTTTATTCTTCACCCTCTGGGGGATTTTAAAATGGTGCCATTTAAATGCTACCAGCCTGACACATTTATTACCGACCGACTCTAAAAGTCCCACTTCACTTCTGTCAGAAGGAAATTGTAATCGTTTACTTGGCAAGGATCCAGCATGAGCAAGAGAACACAAGATTGGTGCCATGTCAATGGTGATGAATGCTACCTATTTCGATGTGAAATGTATTCAGTCAAGCCAAATGTCTTGTAACTTATATCATTATTAGACTTATCTAATTTGCATTGTTATTAACAGGGTAGTCCAGTGGTCTAGGTGTTGGACTCTCAGCTGGAAGGTCGTGGGTTTGAGCCCCAGAGTTGGCCTACCTGTAAGCATCCTTGACCAAGATGCCTAACCCCTATCTGTTTCATGCTGCTCCATGCTTTTTTGGATAAAAGCGTCTACTAAATGACCTAATTGTAATTCATAATAGGCACTTTGGCCTACATCTGATTAGTCAGATGTAGGATATTCAGATATCCACCTATTTTCAGTGCTTTTAAATAAGATAAATAGCAAGACGTAAAAAACAAGATGCAACCTACTAAACGGTGGTACCCCCAATTTAAATGACATTGTTTCTATGCCTCTGTCCACGCACTTTGCTTTCTTTCATATCAGAAGAAAAAGTTGCATTTTCATTGTCAAATGTGTCTTAGGACATTTGGCACAAAGATGTGACGTAGATATGCACACACACACACACACACACACACACACACACACACACACACACAAACAAACGCACAAACACCACGATCCAACTGCCTGTATTCTTTTTTTAGCTAATACT
Organism: Percopsis omiscomaycus; assembly: GCA_027575585.1. Lineage (NCBI taxonomy): Eukaryota > Metazoa > Chordata > Actinopteri > Percopsiformes > Percopsidae > Percopsis > Percopsis omiscomaycus. Next base: position 3,793 of record JAODLI010033686.1, on the reverse strand, counting down.
GAGTTCCAGTTCAAGCCTCAGTAAAAGCCTCCCAGTAAATGCCAGTACCTGTGTTGCCTCTCCTCCTGGACGTACGGTTGCTGTGCGCTACGCTGAGAAGAGAAGAGCTCCAGTCACTGACTGAATTTCTGTTGGAGGTGCTGCTGCCCGTGGCCTCGCTGTCCCTCACCATGCTCTCGTAGCCGCTGCTCACCACGCTACTCCTGTTGGGAAAGGGGAGAGAGGTCTTCCCCATGGCCGGGGGCAGCTCACCGCTCAGCACGCTGGTGGCGTCGCTGCCGTACCCACTCATGTGACTGGGCGTCCTCGGAGCCGTCACCTGGCTGTAGGGTGATGGGACTGCCTGGTGGTTTATGGAAGACACGTTGGCGGAAAGTCTGTCTTCTGTCACCAGAGGGCTGCTTGCTTTGTCCAGTCCTCTGGCAGAGGGACTGGTTTCCCGGTCATTCATGAGATCAGCAAACCGGCTATTGAAGACCCCCTGGATGAGGGATTTGGTGGTTGAGCAGCTTGAATTCTGTCTGGCAGTTCGGCTGATGGAGTGAAGGGACCAAGGAGGGGAAGAGGAGAGATAGGACGGCGACTGCTCTGGACTGAGGGCTTTCCCATCTGGAGAGAGACTGGCGCTACGGTTGATGGAGTGTTGGAACCCTTTTTGGGAGAAGCTGTGGCTCTTACTGCTAGGGGCCGATAGCCGACGAACTTTTGGACTTGCCATCTTAAGTTTCCCCACAGCAGAGAGCTTAGAATGGGAAGATCTAGGAGATTGGGCGGGGTGGTTGTGGTTGTGGGAGCTAGTGGACTGGTGACTTGGCTCAACAATGTTTACACATTTAGGAGTCTTCCTTGGGCTCCTGTTGACCCTCGGAAAGGTGGAATCATCGTCATAGTATTCCTTATAATCTGCCTTAAAGCTTCCCTCACGCCATCCCTTAAAACCTCCCATACAGTTCTCCTCGATACTTCCCTTAGAGCTCCCTTTGGAACTAACTGAGGTGCTGCTGCCTCTGTCCAGAGATTGGAACTCAACGGGGGTTCTCCCAAGGGAATTAGTTCTGCTAGACAAATGCTCTAGCTTGGCACTGAAAAGCCTGCTGCTGTCCTCGAGGGGCGAGCTCGGCCTCCCACTCAAACTTGAGGTTTTGAACAAAGATCTACTAGCGGTTTTCATAACACCCTCCTTTCTGTTCTCCAAACTGTGTTTGCGGGTAGGAGAGAACGGGAGATCATAGTTGGCTGAGGAGTGTTGTGCACCCTGCCTCCTCTCCAGGGTAACCCCCGGACTGCACGGGGTAGATGATGTCACCCCCCCATGGTATTTGTGGTTGTGGTCCCCATTGTTGGCCCCGTGCCAGCATCTTGGCAGACTTGCTGTTTTAAGGGCGTCAGGTGCGGTTGCTAGGCAGCTAGATGAAGCTGAAATACTCTCAGGGGTATTCCTGGCAATTCTGCAACCAATTTCTCCACCCAGTAAGCCCCTTGGAGTTTTACTGGGATAAACATGTTCTTTCTCCCTGGGGTGACTCCTGTCTGTGTTTCTGTGCCTTTTTCCACACACTTCTGTCATATCATAATGGCAGGTTTCGTCTTCATTGTTAGGTTTGTCATAAGACGTTTGACAAAAAGGTGACATATATGCGCTGTTTAAGTTCTTGACATGATTCTCAATGACAGTGTCCCCTTTCTCCCTCTCCTTTTCTGGAAAAGGTTGCTGAGGTTCAGACAATGACACCACATCAGTAGAACGTCCCACATCCAGATTACATTCTGCATGAACAAGTGTGGGATTTATAAAAGAAGGTAAGGTCCTTGCTTCCCTTCTGTACTGCTTTTGAGCACTGCCCTCTTTGGCTACAGCCTGAACTGTAGGGTTCACCGCCATTTTAAAACTTTCGGTTCCAGACTCTTCGCTGACATTTCCAATGATTCTAACTGGCAGAGCTCCGGCAGAGCCTTGAAGACGCGGCTGTGATTTAGGGCTGTCTTTGATACGAATAATGTTGCGTCCCTTCCTGTCTCTGTCCAGTGTTCCACTGATGGTCACCTCCTCCACCATAGAGAACACCAGCTCATCTTGACCAGTCGGGTCCAGCGGCTGTTGGAAGGTAACTGTAATAGTGGCCTTCATTTCCTTACCCTCCTCTGTAGGGAACTGAGGCAGGATATCCCCAAGCATGACACTGGTAGCCAAGGAAGGAGAGGATGAATCAGAGGTGGTTGGAGAGAAGGAGGAGGGAGTCATTGGGGAGCTCTTTCCAACTGGCGAGGTCCTTGTATCTGGTTTGCGATCATCACCGGCTTCAGCTGCCCCCTGGTTTCGTCTGGGCTTAAGTGCGAGAGCAAGCAAATGAGGAGTTACTGTGCTCTGAGCGTCCATTTCACAATTCACAAGAGAGAGGATGTCGGGGGGCTTTGCGCACGCAGATTCGGGTATATCACGGCGATCTCCTTGACAAAACCTGTTAAGAGTAAGAGTTTGATTTGGTGGTTCCTCACTGGAACTGGCTGCACTACAGTCCTCACAGTCATACAGACCTGAGTCTTCCCTTTGAAAAGTGTCTCCAGGGAAGGCACCATCTGCTTGCTTTACTCCAACAAGGGTTTGGTTAGACAGCAGTGTTTGTGGTGTTGCAGATGATTCTTTGCTTGCTTGCTTCCCTGTGACCCTCTGAGGTTGTGATTTGTCAGAGACAGAGCCTGTATTAGGTTCCTTAGGGGCGATTTTGGCTACACCTATACCTACTTGGCTGAAATCGATGCAGCCCAGGCGCTCCTGAAGTTCAGCAAATGTGTCACATTTAAGACAATCCCCGAGTGGCTTCGTTTCTGCTTTCTGCGTGTCATCTTTCCCTCCATAGGCTACGTCTAAGTGCTTTTCTCCCTGCGGCCTGGGAATGCTCAAAAGCTCCTTGAGGAGAGCAGCAAACTCTGGGTCATCTGTCTGCGCCTTACAAGGGTGCAGTGAGGGGATGATGGGCACAAATTCAGGCTGCATCATGCGAGTTAAGGCGGCTTTGGGCTGAACCGAGCCGTCTGAGTCAATGTGAATGACTGTGTCACAGGACTGATCGCTGCTGGAGCGCTCGTCTAAATCGCCGCCAAGGCGGAGTCGTGGACTGTCAACATGGATCTCACCGGTGGAGTGAAATGATCGCAGGGACAGAGACCGTGGCCCATTCCTGTCTTTGCTCAGGCTTCTTCCGCAAGGAGAACATGACGTGGATTGCTGCAGGAGTGAAGAGAAATAGAAGAAATAAAGATGTCATTGATCTCTACAGTATTGATCCGGCCTACAGCTGAAAAACATTTTATCTTCCAGAATTAAATTAATAATACTTACACTAAAGCATTATCATAAAAGACAAAAGGACAGTGAAAATGATGCACATTATGATGTCAAGTTAAAGACCTACCTTGGTCCTCTTTTGTGTCCTGCAGATGCAAGACGCGAGCTGGATGGTGGATAAAGACTCCAGGTGGTGTGATGGTGCATCAGACACCTGGGCAATCACCGTAGTGGAGCAATTCATATGACCCATGGCTGCTTTGAAGAGCATGGTCAGTTTACTGCCCCTATACAGGCATGACAGAATAAAATAGCTTAAATTATGTATTGGCTAACGAAGGTAGCTTTCCAAATATTGTATCATTTAACTTTATATATTGCAGTAGTAGCATGGGACAGGCTAGGTGTTGGACTCCCAGCCTGAAGTTTGAGGGTTCGAGCCCCAGAGTTGGCCTACCTGTAAGCATCCTTGAGCAAGATGCCTAACCCCTATCTGCTCCATGTAAT